>JAUELD010004442.1:0-22942 GCA_031471615.1 Aglantha digitale
CAAACATGTCCTACCAACTGGGAATTACTTTAAAGGGTTCTTCGGGTGGACCTTTCAAAAGCTTTTGATACAATTAAACCACGATATAGCTATTGTGATTTAACTAATTAAATTAAACAATTAAGAGATATCACCGAAACAAGGGACAGATGTTAAATAGAAACCTTTGAAATATAGGTATGGGAGCCAAATTGCGATGTTTATAATTGCGATGTCTCACCGATCAATTGGAAACAACTCTTGAATTCTTAAAAACAGAAAAAATGGATAATAAGTTAAAAGATTGAAACCTCGACAAAAGCACAGCTGAGTTATTTATTGAAATATATTTATTGCGTTAACTCTAATTTTATTGTAATAAAACATTGACAAGTTAAACATTGACCCTTAATTAAAATAATTAAAATAATTAATACAAATTGCATGTGCCTGCTATATGAGTATCAAGAATACAATTGTTACAAGCTACAGCATGGATATATCTTGAATTAAAGCCATTGTCTTGTTCTTTGGGACCATAAGTTACAATATTGCGAGGATAGTTATTTTCGAGGGGGAGTAGGTAGCAACTATGTGTAATAATTCTTTGTTAAAATGGTAGCTGTAACTGTCAGGAAACAATCGTACAGAAAAATAGGAAATTCTGAGAAAGGCATTATAAATATAATTGCTAATTGGCTATTCTGACTGGTTATTCATTTATTTCTCCCTTACTTCTGATATCAAGGAAGTCAATTTTGAACTATAATAAATATATTTACAGATATTTTCATAATAACAAGCGCTGCTATCATGTAAATATTAAAAAATTGTGATGAAAAGAAGAGAAAGCTTACTTAAATACTACTACTAGTTATTTATAAAGAAGAATGGACAGTAAGTTTCTTTGTTATCTTACCATCAAAGGCAATTTCGCCGAGTTTCTAATGTAAATTATTTTTCGCCATGGTAATGAAAGTCTTGCATAGCAATAGAATCAAAAAGTAGAATATTTAAAACTAGGCAACACAGTTGTTGTAGTTACCAAAAAAAAACTAATTTAGACTAAGTAGACTAATTAAAAGACTTACTTTTAAAAGAACACTGTTACAACAATATAATTGTGAAAAAAAGAATTTTTTTGATTTGCCATAAAGTTTAAAACAAGCAAATGAAGGAACAAGACTAAAACAACAACAACAGTTTTTTACTCCTTCGCGTAAGCGTAACGAGTATTGAATTGAGAAACCATCTGTTTGAACTCTACAATTTGACTGGTTAAAAACTGAAATAGTGGGAATTTTACTTTCACTTTTGATAAAAATAACATGTGATATTTACTGATCGTATTTGCAGAACATGTGTTTTTAATAACAATTGACGTTAAAATCATTTATTTTTTTGTGTGTAGTAATTGTGATACTTTTCCAAGTGCGAAAGAGTTAAAAAAACTTCTATTTCGTGTATTAATTAAGATCATTTTAACGCAAAAGAACTAAATTAAATATGACACAACCAAAACTAAAACAAAACAGGAGAGAGAAAAAGAATGTGTTGAATGCCTGCGCGATAAATAACAGTTATGCTCATGAAATATTTATGCATTATCTCAATATAGATATGTCCAAACTAAGTGAAAATGAAAAACTTGAGAGAAAGTAAACTAAATGTGGTTTTGATAACTGGAAATATGTCAAATATTAGTTTTAAATGCAATTCAAAGTTTAACAGTATCGATAATGAGAAGAAGCCATATTTGATATCAGCATTTTGTATTTTATCGTTGTTTGGCATTGTTAATAATTCAATAGTGCTGTATTTTTTCATAAAAGTAAAAGCATTGCGAAAACTTTCTAACTGCTTACTCGCATCATTGTCTGTCGGAGATTTTTTGTTAGGTGCAGTTTACTCACCAATCATTATTTTGCAGTTATCATTGGAAAGAAAAAAACAGATTTGCGCAATAAATTTAGCGGTAAAGTTTTTAGCGTCGTTACTCTCTGTGACGGGCGTAACAGTAACATGTATTGCTTACGATCGATACCAACGGATGAAAAATAACAATCAGCTTTCCTTCTCAGTTAAGAAGACACTTCTTCTACTTATCTTACCTTGGTTTACACCAGTCATATTAATATTGACAAAATTTCTGAGCAAGCTATGGAATACCATCACGGTGTTATTATTAATGACTTTGCTGTATAGTGTTTTGTTGGCTAGTTACTATTTCTTGATAAAACATGTCAACAACATCGCAGTAAGTAGTGAAAAAATGACAAGGGATAAAAATTTATTAAAGATTTTTGGTAAAAACAAAGCCGCGGTTAGTTTTGTTGGAGCAATTATTGCAAGTACATTTATATTGACAGCAGGTATATACATAAATAGGTACCTGCTTTTTATTCATCTTATATTAAATAAAAGTTGGACGTTTTATATTGGAGCAGAACCGGTTATTCTTGCTTCAGCGCAAATTATATTCCTTTCCACCGCAGCAGTTAACCCTATGATATATATCTTTAAACAAAAAGAATTTAAAAAGATTTTTAAACGATTCCGAAGGGTTAAACCAAATACGTCAGTTGAAAACATCAGAGTAAGATTTAAACATTCTGCAGTAGATAAAATTATCATTGAAGAAAATGAATTGGGGCATGTATCGTGACTCTTTGAACACGGCTTATTAAACTCAAAAATACACTCTTGTTTTTTACTGTATACTATATCGTATTTTGCTGTTTTGCACTGTTATCATTCTAACATTTTCTTACGGTTAGTGTAATTAGTATTCAATCTGCATCTTTTTTTGACTTGCGTGGAGACTATGGTAGCACAAAACTGAGTTAAATACTTGAATTACTTGAACTCTTATATATTTAAGTACTTTGTTGTATAGGTACACAATTGTATTTTTTTAAGGACAATCTTCCGAAATCTTTACAGTTAATATTTTATAGCTGCCAAGTTAAAAGCAAATAATTTTTATTAATATATATTTATTCAAGCTGGCAATATATTTTCTTTTTCTATATTAACAGTGTCTATTCGTGTTGCTACATTTATATTTAACTATTTTTTTAATTATATCATAAATTACATCTTAAATATCATATATTAAATGATAACTGATTTAATTTATTTTTAAGGTACTTGTAAATTCTGAATAAAAGAGTTATTTGAATTTGAGCCGTCGTGAATGTTAGTAAAACAAAGCACCCAGCCACCAGTTATTTGTCCGGGATATGCTGTTGAGCCTTAGCTTAATACCCAAGTTGGCTATTCCGAAAATGTCACGCATTCCTTTTTTTCTTCCTCTACTTCCACTATCAAGAAAGTCATACTTTGCGACCTTGTGTATTTTTCCTTTTTTTATCTCCGCCTCATAAATTATGGAAGGACCATTTCCAGTTAAAAGTGACTTAATATTTTTTTTGTTGAATTGCACTTCGAAAAAAAAATTTTTATGAAAAATTAAACCTTCATTTTTAGTTTGATTTTCATAAAAGTATTCATGGTTAAGTTTTGTAAAAGGTTAAATAAATGCCCTAGTTATAATTAATGCAAGTGAAGATTCATTTTTTATAGTTTAAAACTGAAGACATCTAAATATCAAATTCACAATAGAAAAATTTTACTTCATATAAATATAAAACAGGATTTATAAGAACATGAGTTGGTAGAACTTACAAAATTAATAGTTGTTCAAAGGAATTTCTAGAAGACCTACTCATATTTTACATAAGAGCCTGTTTTATAAACCTTCTTGAAAAAAGTTACTGAAATCAAATTAGAAAAACCTTGCAATGATAATCCTAAAAAGGATCTTAATTTTACAACTATAACCTTACCTAAGTTAAAATATACAATTGATTCAAAAAATATTATAAAAAGATTGATATAAGTTTAGTTTTTACTCCTTACAAAATAAAAAAAATATGTCCTCTCTGAACGATTTGAGATTTTACCAAATGTTTCTATTGCATTTATAGTTTTAAGTGGTGCTAACTGTGGAGCTAGTTATATTGGGGAAACCAAAGTTTTCTCAACACGTATTTAAAACAAAACATTTGAGATTTGATGAACAATCACACATATACCAACACTTAATGAAAGATGTAAATTGTTTCGATGAATGTAACAACAAATGTTTTTCTATTTTAGATATAGCCAACACAACTTTTCAACTTAAAAGAAAAGATATATTTACTACATATAAAATAGTTAAAACTTCAATTATACAGGCAGGTGAGTTAGTTAAATTGGGGAAACAATTAAAGATATCTTAACATGTATTAAAAATATAACATTTGAGATTTAATAAACAATCGCACAACCCACACTTGCTTGGATATAAATTAAATTGATGTCACAATATAGAAAACAAAAACATGCAATACGTGTAATAACATTTAAAGATCGAGCAAACGAATGACACCTAGCAAACCTTTATTTAAAGTGCTGAAAATTTTGAGATTATTTATTTGAGATAAACATAGTCCAAATAAATAATTTTATGTTTAAACGTAAATTTAAAACTTCTCCTCCAAATTTTCATAACATTTACAAACTCAAACCAAAAAAAAAATTACTATGAGATCGTCTTAGTGACACCTTTCCATTTTAAGAAAATTTAGCGTATCATATCGCGCTCCAAACCTTTGGAATAGACTTATTATACCTAATAATGATCTGCTAAATTTAGAAACATACTGTTCTCTGAAAGTAGAACTAACCTTTGCAAAGTTTTTTTGTAGTTTTAACATAAGCAGGTAAACAACAATGAAAGAAATATATAATTTTTTTTTAAAAAAATCACACATTCTGGACACAGGAGACCTATTTTTAGTTTCATCCAAAAAGGCACTGCGGTAGAGAAATCACAATTTCGTAACGTAGACGTTGTAGAACATAAAAATACTTAAAATCATGTTACAATATTAAAATATTTTTTTTTTAAGAATAATTTTATTTCATTTGGACAAATCAATTATAATTCTAAGAAACAGTTTAAATACTTGTTTCAATTATTATGTTATAGTATATAAAGCTGAATCGTTGAATTCTCTAAAAAAAAATCAAATATAAACTTGTACAAAACTTAGAACACTAACTCACAACAAATCTTGTGTTATTGAATATAAATCAAAATGTATACACTTCACTATTACATCTAACTTTGTAAAGAAAATTAATTCTCAATATGTTTGAAGGCGTGTTTAAATAATATTTGAATTAAATAATCAAGAATAATCAATAGATGAGTTTATTATAAAACAAGAAAATTAAAATGCGTTTAAAACAGCAAAAATCTTAAAACTTTGTGATTTTTATGCTCTGCTGTACATATTGTTATCTGGTTAAGCTTTTCATCCAATATTCTACATTTCTTACAGTACTTAGCTTCTTCTAATACGACATCCAGAGCGTACACAAACAAAGTTTTCTTAACGATTAGGATTCAAAGTTTTGTTATATAATGAATCCTCGGTGTTTGTTTACAATATTAAATCTTCCTCTGTATACTCTGGTTCCTTGCAGTATAATCCTGCAACAAAAGCATCGATCTTTGAAGAATCTTGGTCAAAATAACTTTCGGTCTCAGAATAACTGCTCTCTTCTGAATCTGTCACGTTGAATATTTTATTAAATCTTGCTGTGTTATCACAAATAAAATAAAATACTTTTTGCAACGTCACAAAAATCATAACCACGGCAACAAGTAGGGATATTAAAATGGGATTTGTGTGAGCTCTAGGCTCATTTAATATATCATAATTTCCATTAAGATGCCCTCTTTAATAATATGAAAAAATGATAACATTATTCTTGAGCTTAGTTCCCCTTTAAGCAACGTTGTTCAACCTCATTGAAACAACGTTATTTCAACGTTATTTTTCTTTTTCCACTTGTTCGATTACTTCCTGTAACTTACTTTAAATGTTTGAGTATTTGGATGATTCAAAATCTCCACTAGTTAATATGCTATAATGTTTAATGTTTAATTGGAACAAATGTGGCAAGCTCGCTATGTTTTAAAAAATTGAGAGATCTTAAGCGAAGTGTGATTATATTCTGCAAATCACATGATATAGTAGAGGGAACCTTGCAAATTTTTCAAAATTCCCTTTTTTATCTTTGACAAACATTATTATTAGTGAGCTTAGTAAACTTAAAGAAAATATAACAGCATTTCATTAACTGAGTTACATCGTTTTATAGGATTTTCTTTTAAAACAGGCAAACATGTACCAGAGTACATGTACTAAAATACAAAAAAAATATTGACTTTTTCAACTTCTTTTCAAGTTTCAACTTCTAAGCTTGTAAAAAGAAATGGAACAAATAAAATTAGCCCATACTCAACTTTTGAATGAGCTTGATAGTGCTGTAGAGGAAAAATTAGAAGCCTAAAATGAGCGTACTAGAGCACTTATACTAAACAAAAGCTGTTTAAAGAAGTATTATGTAGCAAAAATATGTGAACTTGATGCTGAAATACGATACCTTAAAATTGGGAAAAATAATCTTGAATAATCACTTAATTCTTTCCTTCAGTCTTCATCAGTTAAAACCAGAATAGTATATGAAGATTTACTTTCCCTTAATAAGATAAGAATTGTTATGATTTTTTTTCTGAAATGGATGTTGGTAGACTCCCAAAGTCGTCATTTGCGAAATATATGTTATTAGAAGCTGGTGCAATGGTACAGAAGCAAGTTAGTAAGGAACTAACAAACAAAATCAAGAAGCAAAAAACACTTTGGCTAGTGACGGCTCTTCAAAGTTAGGTTATGGTTATATGACATATGCCATAAACAATAACCAGAGAAGTAATCTTAAGGTTGGTTTAAGAGAAATGGGCTCAGGAACTGCAGAGGCACAACTTGAAACAATGAAAGAAGTTTTGGAAGATGTCGTTGACGTTGATTTGCTAGGTGAAAAATAAGATGGGAGTGCTTTAATTAGATCATCAATTAAAAATTTACTAAGTGGTTGGTGTGCTAGTTTATATGTATTACGTCATAGTTTTTTGATGATATATATTGTGATAAACTAGAGATAAAGTGTTTGAGGCCGTTTCGAGGCATTGATTAAGCACAAATTTTAAAACATTCCATCTCAAACTGTTATATTTATTTATGTTCTAGACTGATAATGTGAACTGTTTGTGTAGCTATCTAGCGTTAGCTGCGAAGCGAAAACAAGTTTTTAAACTGTACCTACCCTAGCCTACTAGCCTAGCACTTGACAAATCATTTATTTTTCAGTGCATCTGCTTTCGAGCAAGCTAGCTAGCTATAAATTTAAGTTTATACTTGTTAAATCTTTGAGGCTGCAGTTTCTAAATTGAACCAGAAATAGCATTTCAGTATTAAAAACAGACTGTGAGTCAGGTCAATGAATTCCCTTTTATTGACTGTTTGATTGTACTCATATTTGTTTTCGGTAAGTATAAGATAAGATTAGCTAGCCATACTTCGACATAAGGAAACTAATTCTTTTGAAGTAAAAATGACGTAATATTGTTAGAGAACAGTGCTTTTTTTGTAGAGATAATGCTTTACAGTCCTTTAACTTTGAAGAAGTTATGTTTTTTACTACTAGTTACTTTGATTTTTAGCATGAAAAATAAAAAGAAATAATTTAACAGAAAGAAATAAATTAAGTAAATAAATATAAGAAATAAATTATGCACATAATGCAGCTAGCTACATATATATGTAATATTTATACAAACAAATTTTTTTTATTTTATATCACATAAAAATGTTGATCAACATGTTTATGTTTATTGAAACTTGCTATTGAAATATTTATGGTCAATAAAGCAATCTATTTATATAATTATGCAAATAAAGCCATAATATAAATAGCTGGGTAAAATCTTGCAGCTGTAGAATTATTTTATCATAGTAAAAATGGAACTTATTGTGTTGATTCGGGCACGAAATAGACAGCCCATGTCAATGATCGAGAATTCACAAGACAAAATCACAAATCGTATCAAACTAAAAACATTTCGTTACTTCAATCATGCTTATAGATTTTGTACCAAGACATTACTTAATTATAAAACCAGTTTTTTATTCTTTGGATATATACTTATAAACTTTTTTATATGACGAATTTGAAATATGTGAATCATATTTAGTCAGGAAAATATTTGTTCAATACCAATGGTTTCATTTTATTAATCCTGCTTCTACCACAACACAGTAATAGTTATCGCTTTTGTGTTCAGATTTGTTTACTAGTTGCTTCCTGTCTTTTATTTGTTCAATATCTATATTTATCATTAATGTTATATTATATTTTATATTATATATCATTTATATGTTTATAGCTTATTTTCAATTATATTGTGTAAATATGTATTTTCTTTCACTATAACAATATTCTATTAAATAACCTAATTCAAAAATGCCCTAATCTCATTCTAAATTGGCCACTTTTTATATATTTTTTTAAAAGTGAGGGAATCAGCAAATGTGGAATCACATTATTTCAATGTTGGCACAAAGTTGTTGCAACGTTGCAAAATGACGGTGAAAAAACGTTTGCCGTCGATGAATGTTTTGATACAACATTGAAACTACGTTGTTTTGCTCAAATTCTAGGTTGTTTCAACGTTAAAACAACGCTGTTTTAATGTTGCTTTTGGTTGATACAACATTCTGCCAAAGCAACATCGCAAAATGACGTTGCTAAATCTTACATTATGGTCCTGAAAACTACGTCGAAACTAGCTCAATGAATGTTGTCATGTGACGTCAAAAGGTTGTTCCAATGTTGTCATGCCCACTGGTTTAACACATTTCTATTGAATCATTTAATGATTATTTATGACTTTATAAAAAATTTCTTTGATTTATACTTATTTCCTATGATTATACAAAGTATCATATCATAAAAATTTTTTTTTTTTCTTGTCAGTTCTTCTAATTTAAACATTATTGTTTTCACTAACAATTCCATTGTTTCGCTATTTGCATAAAAGCAACGCTTGTCCAAAAGACCATTAAAAACATAAGTAATGGTAAATATTACAACTTTTTTTGCTACCATCTTCAAGCTATTTAACCACGATGTTTCAGGTTGATAACTCCTAACATAATCTCAAGATATTTGTAAATACAAAACTCTGTTATAGGTTTTCCTAGCAATGTAAGCTGAAGGAAGATTTTTATTTTATGTTTTTTTTTTTTGCATGTATTCAAAATATTTACATTGTTTTGATAGAATGGGTTTATTTTGATTAATTATTTGAGAACTACTACAACTGTTTCCTCTAACATTCCCATAATTATATATTTTTGAAAGTAATCTTAGTTACTAGTTTTCAATTCCTTAAAATTCGAAAGCTACAGCTTATTCATCTTTCTGAATTGCCAATTCTGTTTGTATTCAAAGTATTTACAATGCTTTGATAGTATGGTGATTTGTATTACGTAAATTTGTGTCTACTTTGATTAATTATTTGAGAACTACAACAACTGTTTCCTCTAACATGTACAAAAGAAAGTTTTAAGTGTACATCGTTTTTATTTCATAACCATGGGAAAACTGTTGTCAGGTTACAATTTTTTTTTGATTATTCATAAAATTTCCCTTTTTAATAACAAAGCAATCGAATGAAGAAAAATTTATTAAAACAACGATAACGGTTTTTAATTTAATTAAGATAATTTTATTTAAGATACAACTAAATACATTTCAATATAACAATTCGAAAAATATAGGGGGGGGGGGGGAGGCGGGGGGAGAGTAGAAAGAAATATACGTTAAATTACCTGCGAAACACAACAGTCATATTGATTAAATATTTATTATATTAATATGATTAAACATCTTTTAAATATAAATGTGGCAATGTCCCAACAAAATGAAAAAAAGAGAAACTAAGAGAACAATGGTTGTGATAAACGGCAAAATGTCAAATTTTAGTTTAAATGCAATTCAAAGTTTAACAGTATCGATAATGAGAAGAAGCCATATTTGATATCAGCATTTTGTATTTTATCGTTGTTTGGCATTGTTAATAATTCAATAGTGCTGTATTTTTTCATAAGAGTAAAAGCATTGCGAAAATGTTCTAACTGCTTACTCGCATCATTGTCTGTCGAAGATTTTTTGTTAGCTGCAGTTTACTCACCAATTACTATCTTGCAGTTATCATTGGACAGAAACAAACAGATTTGAGCAATAAATTTAGCGGCAAACTTTTTAGCGTCGTTACTCTCTGTGAAAGGCGCCAAAGTAACGCCAAAGTAACATGTATTGCTTACGATCGGATGAAAAGTAACAATCATTTTACCTCAATTAAGTAGACACTTCTTTTGCTAATCTTACCTTGGTTAACACCTGTCATATTAATATTGACAAAATTTCTGGGCAAGTTATGGAACACCATCACGGTAATATTATTGATAACTTTGCTGTATGTTATTTTGTTGGCTAGTTGCTATTTCTTGATAAAGCATGTCAACACCAACGCAATAAGTAGTAAGAAAATGACAATGGATAAAAATTTATTAAAGATTTTTGCTACAAACTGAACCGCTGCTAAATTTGTCGGGCTATTATAACTAATACACTGATATTGACAGGATATACATAAACAGGTACCTGTTTTTAATTTATTTGTTATTGAATGAAAATTGGGCGTTTTATATCAAAGCAGAACCGGTATTTCTTGCTGTAGCTCAAATTAGCTTCATTTTCGGCGCAGTTGTTGACCCTATGATATATATCTTTAAACAAAAAGAATTTAAAAAGATTTTTAAACGATTTCGAAGGGTTAAACCAAATAACACAGTTGATAACAACAAAATGAGATTTAAAGTTGATAAAGTTATCATTGAAGAAAACGAATTGGGGATATACCATGATTCTTTGAAAACAATTATTAAACTCGAAAATACGACATCGGTTATTTCTGTATTTCATATCATATTATGTTGTTCTGCACTGTTATTATTCTAACATGGTTCATTTTCATGTCCGTATTCACTTATGCAATACGATAAGTTTTTGTTTTTTTGGCTCATGTTTTCACTGTCAGCTAGATGTACGTTACATGTTACATTTTATTGTTAACTTCATCTCGCAACCTAATTTGTCTTTCACTTTATAGGATCTGAACAAGATTATATTACTACAGAAAAAACAATTAGATTCATTTCGTTTCAGTTATTTAGCTTATTATGCTCAGGTTATGTCCAGCTCTCAATACCTTTTAAAAAATCTTAAAAATAAGTTAAAACTTGTCTTAAATTAAGAGGGGCTAATGTTTGGAATAAAACTACTGAATTAAAAGTTTTTGTTCTATCATCAGTTTTTGGAAATAATCAACTTATCAAAAGCTTTAAATATATTGTTTTTGAGCATACAGTTTAATGATGAAAAGGATAACCACAAGTGTTGTCATTTTTAGTTGAAATAAACTACAAGATGCAGAGCATACAGCCCATTTTATGTAATAAACATTTTAAATGAATATGTAGTGTGAATCTTTGAAACATGTCGTATCAGTTATAAAAAGTTGTATTTTTTTAAACCTCAAAAATTAAATATATTTTTACAAACTTCACCTTAGCATTATTATAATTATGTTATAACCTAAGAAAACTAATTTGTCAAAATATAAGCTTTATTTTGCTTTTTCTCTTCCTTAAAACTTTCTTTCCATAGTAAGACCTGTCGAAAGAAAAGTTTATAAGTACCTTGAATGCATCCAAGTAAAATCTTTTTGCGAGGAACAATGCCATTTAATGTGTCTTTTTGTATCTTATCTATTAGTTTTTAAGAGGAGTTACATACATAGATCATAATAATCTTTAGGTTGTTTGGCACTGATAATTTGTTGCAACAAGTATATAACAGTTTTAAATTTGAATTAATCCGAACTTTATATTATATTTGCGAAGATGTTTATTTGCTCAACTGTCTTTGGGATTCCAAACCTGCTACTGCGTAAATAGAAAATAATAAGGCCTGGTACTATTTCCCATTGAAATGCTTGTTACATAAGGAAGGCTAATAAATGAACCCAGTCGATTGGCAATGTAGCGAAACTTGTTTTAATATTCTTTCCAGACCTGAAATATATTTTTTCCATTCCTGAATCAAAAGTATTTCGTTAATAAATTAAAGATTCAAACTTAGCTAAAGATATTTAGCAAAAAAAAAATGAATCTGCAATATTGAAAATATTTGAAAAAAGTCTAGAAAAGATCATCCACCTAATTTATTATTGTTGTCAAAACATATCTGTGATAGTAATCAACTACTGTATCTTGCTAGTATTATTGTCTACAACTAGCTAATTCCCTATTTTCTCATGTCTCAAAAGTCAAAACCTTAATACTTCTAAAGTTTCTGTTTGTTGCCATTTTCCAAAAAATATTACGTTGCTGATCAATCCATAGTGTTTATTAAAAACCTTATTCAATATTCAAGATCTATAAGACTGCCGTTGTAAATTAGTATCAAAAGAAAATGTATCAATATTGTTATATTTTTAAATTCAATAACCAAAAAACCAAAAAACGATTTAATGAAATAATTTATTTGAGGTTCCATAATAATTCCGTCTAGAATAGCTTCTCGTTTCATTTGTTGATCAGTTCAAAATAACTAAGTGATAAGCTTTACTTATTATCATGGGACGCGCTTGCAAAACCTAAAATTAGTGTACCATTAATA
Source organism: Aglantha digitale (assembly GCA_031471615.1). NCBI lineage: Eukaryota > Metazoa > Cnidaria > Hydrozoa > Trachymedusae > Rhopalonematidae > Aglantha > Aglantha digitale. The sequence continues at coordinate 12,685 of JAUELD010004442.1, forward strand.
CTAGACCATAATTTTTTAGGTTCATTAAAGTAGCTAATATTTATCATTACTGGGGAAAGGTTGTCAAATTTTTCCATCGCACACATCACTTAACATACAATCTATAACGCTCTGTGGATGCCATTTTTAACAGTTCTTTTTGAAACAATTTCTATTGACCAGAATTATTTTTTATCAATATTATTAAATCACTTTTAAATCGATTTGTAACTAAATCTTTACATTTTAGTTGTAAGATTTGTACCTAGAAATGACTTTACATTTACTATGGTTGGCTGGTAGTTGGTATTTGCGAAGGCAATAGTTTTTGTTCGGCGTTCAATCAGCTTCAATTTATCAATTTCAGTTATTAGTAATGAAAAATTATATTGAAGTTTCATTTATTTATAAAACAACACGCATTTAAAATCTTTGTAATGTAAAAGTCTTAATCTTTTCGAATTTCTGTATTTTTTTAAATAAAGAAATATTACTATATCTTCTTTATTTCAAAGCATTGCAAACACTCAATTTTCCTCCTTTCGATAAAAGATACTCCATCGTTTTAACATTAGTACTGAGAGTTTCCAATAAATAAAAATTACTTGGGTCAACATGTTTATATTGATAATTGGTAATTGCAATTCCTTGGACAAACCGTTTCATCATTAATGGATAGATTATATCTATTTCTTTACTTGATAACTTTATGGAGCTTTGATATCCATCTAAGCAGGCTTTAATATTTTCTGTAATATCTTCAAATGGAGATATAATAGACAAATGAGCTAAAAGTATAGCAACCTCTGCTACTTTGTAGGATATCACAATATCTCCAAAATCAATAAAACCTTCAAATTTATTGTCTTTAATGACAATATTTTGATCATTCAGATCTCCGTGTATCCATTGTTTCGGGAGCTGTTTCAACTTAGGAAGTACACACTCATCGTATTGGTCTAGAATATCGGTTAACTTTTCACGAAGGTTTTCATCTTTAATTGAGACAACGTAGGGATGACGTAACATATCTGAATCACATGCCAGATCGAAGATCGAGTTCTTTTCCTTTTCAGGGTACTTATAGTTAAATCTCTAGAAGGTACAGTAATTGTAATTAAAGTCTTTAGTATCTTAGTAAATGTTAAAACAAGATAAAGTTGTGAAATGAATAGATAGGACAATTTATAATGATACAATAAAGGTGATTGAAATTATCGAGAATGCTGACTATTTCAGTGCAAATGTCAAAAATTAATCAATGATATTTAGGAAAACTTTTGATTTTATGACTAGTGTCGAAAATATTTATCTTTTTCCATTGCCATATCAAATTAAAAAAAAAAAAATTCTTAAAGTTTTCTTTTTTTATTTTGTAAAAGTTCCAAATCAAAGTATACAACTTCTTACCACTAATATTTCATCAAGTTTAGATGCTTTTTTACCAATTTCATAAAGAAGAGGTTTACTCAGTGAATTACTACTCAATACTTCTCCAGGTATAAATTCATACATTGATACTAAATGTTGAACTTCGTAGATACTTTCCTTTGTCTCATTTACTTGTTGCAATGTTAAATTATCAGCTTTAATATAACTGAGAGATAAATCATTTTCAATAGAAACGTCTTTCGTCAACGGAACTTTGTAATAGCATTGTAACTCGTTACCAGTACCTTTAACATTGATTGGTTTGTTAATACGAATTTCCTCACCACAGTTATTATGACAATATTGTATCATCTGATTTTGAATTTTACACAAGTTATAAGACTGAGAACTTTCTCTAATTTTTACGACATACGACTGGGGTGAAGGCTTATCTGTATCCTCTAGAACTCCTGAAAAATGAAAAGACTTGAAAATGATAAAAATGAAAATGATAAAAATATGTTATCAAATCAACTAAGAAAGTATTTTTTTTAAAAAAAAAAGAGTAAAAGAAAGAATGAAAATATCACAAAATACAATGATATTAGTTAATGGAATTTTTTACAAAAATACAATTACAAGCATTTGTTTTCGTTATTTAATTATCAGCAAAACATTGATTTTTTGTTTATTTAATTTTATTAGGACCTATTTATTATGCGTGTAATCTTTTACTTTACTATAAAATATATCTTACTATAATCAGCGATATGGAATAAATTTCATATTCCATATCCCTGTTATAATCATAAAAACTATATATTTTTAGAAAACTGAAAAGCCTTTTATTACATAAAGGATGAAAAAGAATTAGTTAATATATTGAAAATTTATTTCTACTTTAAATCATCATTGTGATAAATTGCATCTTCAGGAAACATGTCACCTAAGAAATCCAATTGATGTAACCATTAAAAAATGCAAATAGATCGCAGTATAAATCTCATAAAAAAAGGAAATAAATACGAATGGTTTTGTGTTACTTTACATACCACAATATCTCCTCTTGACAAAGAAACAAATATTTATTTGGAAATTCCTGCAAAATATTATAAAAGTACATAGAAAAAAGTATTATTTTGCTATGATATAAGATATGGATTGAGGTGATGTAAGTCCTGTGTGTAAAATTATTGATTCAGTTTTAATAAAAAAAACGTTATTAAATTCAGAGCTTAAAGGTGAAAGATATAGTAAGGACTTGAATTCTATAACTCAGCTAACTCTTAACTCTGATCATATTTAAAGCTAAGATAAAGCGATGGAAATCATTTTGTCAATGCCGATAATGTAAATGTTATGTTCCATGGATAAGGTTTTGTAATATAAATAAAGATTTTTTTAGATGTATTAAAAAATATGTATGTGTATACAATGGTATTTTCATCACTTATAATGTTGTTTTTGTTGGTTTATTTATAGATTCTAGATTATTTTAATGGTTATACTCTTTTCATGAATTTATTTAGATTTAACTATTGTTAAATTGTTCTTCTGGCTATTGTTCTCCTTGATTCATGTTACTAACTCGAATAAGTATTTATAGCTACCTTCGATTAGACAATTACAATCGTAATATGATATTAACTGTTTCATTGAGCTACCATCTTTAATTTTCAAACCAAATATTTCTTTTGCAAGCTTCATCACCAATTCATTTGTTACAAATGGTTTGACTGCCACTTTTGTATCCGCTAATGTTAGCTTTTGTTTTGATGTTGCCATTACCGAAGATTTAATATATTGTATTTTTGATGTTTTTTTTCTCATGACAAATCTTTTTATCAAAATAAAAATAATAGCCACATAAAAAATTTAATTTTAGTTACTATATTTAGTTGTATAAAAAGTATATAAGTATTTGATAAAATAAAAAAAGAAGCTATTTAAATAGAATGTTTAACAAAGATGATCCTATCAGAAAACTTGTTATTTAAATGAAGTTAGGAAACCCAATTGTTTTTTTACAATTTTTTTCAATTTCAAACATTGATTACAAATAGCTACAGACTTAATATTATTATCAAAACCTATTTGTCAAAATACAAGAATCTTTAACTCTGTTGTTACTCCTTCTTAAAGTTTTATTTCCATTGTAAAGCGTGCATTACGTACCTTGCTTGTTATCTTTGCAAAATAAACGTTAAGTGACAACAATTTAACAATATAAAAAAAACTTTAACAGTTAAGAGCTGCAAACGTCAAGATGATATGTTATCGTCTCAAGATTTACAGATTCAACACACAAAAGGAAAAACAAGTTGTCGCTCAATTTTCACGGATCACGAATTATGTTGTGACCATTTACATATTTCTGCGGTTTTATTGTTATTTGGTCAGACGTTTGCACTTACATATGGCTGAACACAAGTTTCTTAAGTTTGAGAATGTAAACTTTGAAACAATCGGAAGTTAGCTAAGGTAACAATAGTCAAAAGAGAAAAATCGCTGAAGCCGTATTTCTAGAAAACTTCAACCAATTTTAAACATTCAAGCAATCAATATTTCTAAAAAAACGAGTTTAACTCTCGCTTTAACTTGACACTGTTTCATTTCGTCAGTATTTTCTTTTGAGATTGTCGATACACTGTACAGGTGTATTTTATCTCTACAGTATCAGTATTTTTTATTACAAAAATATTATAGACAATATGCTTTCGTTTAAACGTTTTCACTGAAGTTTGTCATTTTAAGATTGGTTTAAAATTTAAAATCTATGAATGTGAAGATATATATCAACTCGAACATTAGTAGCTTATTTTAATAAAATAATACATTTCTTTGATTCGCTCGACCGTTAAACATCAGGATGGAGCTTTTTGTTAATTTTTTGATTGTACTTATACCATTTTATCATTTTAGGTATCATTGTGATTGATAAAAATCCGAGTATTTTAGTAAAAGTAATTTTACTTATATCCAATTCGCTGTAGTTGTTGTTTTACTCCTTCACGTAAGCGTAAATATATCATTAGAAGGCACGTTTTATTGTAGATAATAGGCAATATCTCACATATTTACGCATCCACTTCATTATTCGGTTTCACTCTTATTATTGCTTAAAATTTAGTTTATGATAAATTCGTTTAATCATGAAAACATTCAAAAGGAAAAATGAAGGATTGCCTTTAAAGAAGTAAGGAATAAGAGTACTTTAATTCCGTCGCACTTACCTCAAAAGTTTCGCTTCGTTAAAAATTTTAATGGTGAATAAAAGGATAATTTTCTTTTTAATAATTTCTTAATCCCAAAAAAAGACAGTTACTGACTTGTTTCTTTAAATAATGTACAAATCATTGTTGATTGAACCCAATGGCAAATATAAACTCTTCGAAAACAACAGTATGTCATATGTATAAGTGCAACATTTTATTTTCTGCGATGAAATATAATTGTTGATGCTCCTTTATAGAAAAAGTATAGTTATCTACATGGCACACTAAATATTAGCTACTTACAATTAACAAAAACCAACAAGACCTAATAACATACATAGCCATATAACCAATCTAATCTTCCCTGGGTTATCTCAAGTAAGCTTAGAATATAATCCAAAGTCAAATCACATTTGATCACAATCACAAATCAGACAATTAACTTTTGCAGAGTGTTAATGGTCTTGCATGCACGACTTATGAAATATTTTCATCTTTCTATAATGTATACTTCTAAAATATAATTATTTTGAATGAAATTCCAACACAAGTAAACTATAAATATATATTACTTTGGTTTAATTATAACGTTTGATATCTATTTTGATATGGTTGAAGTTTTATTTATAGCGCAACATTTTCGATTTACATCATAGTCATTGCTTCGTTAAATATATATATATATATAATATATATTATTACCATTTCGATTGAACTGTTTTCAGCTATCTTCAGATAGCTCGCAATGACAACTGACTACAATAGCTATAGTCAACCAACTAAGATAAATTCTTGAATTCTTAAACAACTTTAAATGTCTTATATTATACGTAGCTATACAGTTTGTATACGGTTTGTTACGGTTTGTTACGGTTTGTTACGGTTTGTTACGGTTTGTTACGGTTGTTACGGTTTTAGAGATAATAAACTAGACTTTGTGCATTGTGGGAAAAGATAATGAATGAAAGCATAGACGCATGCGATGACTATGGCTAGTCTTGACGTTGAATCGTTGTTTTCTAACATTCCTCTCAAAGAGACTGTTGAAATATGCTATAATTTACTTTTTGAAACTGTTGAATTTGTTATAAACTGTCAAAAAGCGATGTCAATACCTTGAATTAAAAGATATGTTGCATGTTTCATTTTTCATGTTTCAAATTGTTCATTTTTTCAACGTGTGACTAATTTTACGATTTTAATAGAAATTTAGTTTTAAAAGTAGTAATGTAAGTAAATAAATATTCAATAGTTTGATTAATAAATACAAAAATAAAAATAACAATTTGGGTTTTGCGTAAATACATATATATGATATATCAATATCAATAAATAAAGAATTATATGACACCTAAATTAAATTGGTTCAACAACGATAATATTAGTTTCTAGGGAAGCAATAATATAAAATGTAAAGAAACAAATAATACAACTCCGCACTGATTTCCGTAGATGTTAAAATATGTTTAGTTGATCTTTGTTTAGCTGCTGTTTCTCGTAGTTCACCAATGTAATATAACTCTTTACAATTCATACAAAAGAATTTGCATAGACGCCACATTGCATTAATTAGTATGAGATATTTTTAATTCATATTAAATAAGTTATCAATTCATATAAACCGTCCTTTACATAAATATCTTTCTATTTCCATTTATCTTGGACAACTTATATATTTTTCTTATCTATTTTTTTATTTTTTAGTCTCATCAAAACATTTTGGAGTAACTGAAGCACAAATTATTGAAGCACAACTTTATGAAACCTACAACTAAGGTTATAAGATAAGATTTTAATTCCATTACCAGCACATTATCTCTAAATTCCAGGTAAAATAGTTTTTAGGAATCGTAAAGGATATGGGAATTATTTTTAAAAAGGCATAAAACAATTTTTATAGTTAAGTTCTATTGAAAATTGCACTTTCAAGATTCTCTTAATTGTCTTTCAGGAGTAACAGTGTATGTTACTCCTGTCTTAAAGAAAGAACATAGAAACACAATTTTACTAATACTTTCTGAGCCGTTTGAAAAAATACTATATAGTCAGAAATATAGTTTTTATCAGCTAAGCTATGTGGTTTTATAAAGGGCTTTAGTATCTAACACTCTGTAATTGGTTTAATTGGTTTGAAATTAGAGCAAGTCTTTACATAAAGGAGAAGAATGTGCAGCTTTTTAACACATCTAAGTAAAGCGTTTCTTTTAGTTTACAAGAACATCTAACTTGGTTATAAATTTTTTTAAAAACTGTTGGGATAATCTTTATAGTTGGCCTTATAACAACAGTACGAAATGCTAGTGGATTGTCTTAAAAAGAAGTAAGGAATAAGGGCACTTTAGGTCCATCGCACTTTACCTCAATTGTTTCGCTTTGTTAAAAGTTTTCATGGTGAATAAAAGAATAATTTTCGTTTTAATAATTTCTTAATATCGAGACAAAGACAGTTACTGACTTGTTTCTTTTTAATAATGTACTAATTAATATTAATTGAACCTAATGGCAAAGATAAATTCTACGAAAATATTAGTATGTCATATGTATAAGTTCAACATAATATTTTCTGCGATGAAATATAACTGTTGATGTTCTTGATGCTATTTATGTTAAAAACTGCAGTGATAATCTTTTTAGTTGGCTTTACAACAACTGTACGAAATGCTAGTCGATCTCATTTTTTGCTCTACTAAAATACATTACCAAGGTTATTGATTTATAAAACAACAAAGTTAGTTCGTTATGGTAAAGCGGTGAGTATAAGTTTCAAAAATTATTTTAGTTTTTCAGCTTTTACATACTGTGTCTATAACAATCATTCCATTATGCTTTTATTACTTCCTGAAATCTGAATTGTATATAGTCCAAAAACTTCCCCGTTTTGCATAATACTCTGTTTGAATAATGTAAACCCTCTTCACCGAGAGAGATTACCGCAAAGTTTATTGCCAAGTCGTGACACTCTCCGTAGAAAACAAAAATATAAAGATATGGCTAATAGAAGTAGCGAGTCAAATAGAAAATGTCATCGAGTCAAAGTTTAAAGTGAAGTTAATTCCGAGGTTGATGCAAATAAACTTGAAGCTTGCAATTTACTGGAAATTGAACTTGACTTTATATATTTCGGTGACGAAATGGCAATGGCTCGAAAGACGATTCTGCCAAAAAATACAAGATTTAAGTTCTATATGTTTGTAAAATTTTAAAAGAGAATCCTTTGTTTTGTCAATGTCAAGCTTTTATAACTTCTTAATTTTGCTATTGTCCTCTTGTTTGGATGTTTCACAGGAAAAGACTGATTAGGCTAGTTAATCAAATACAGGAGAAAACCTTGCGAGTAGTATACAAAGTTAATACTTGCTTTTATAAAGAAGGGAAGGAAAGTCCTTATTATATATAAACATAGTATACTCTTAATTACAATTATATAGTGTTAATTTTTTAATTGGTCTTAAACAATTAATTATCATAAAATCTACATTATGATAATCATAGATAACATACTTTCAACAAAATCTTCAAGATATAGTCTTTCACTTATTAGGAAAATTAGGGTTGACTTTTGAATTTGGGAAAATTACTTTTTCAAGTTTTTTCATATTCAACTTTGAGTTATTCAACTTTTTTTTATTTTGAATTTAATTCTGACTTTCAACGTTGAGCAGAAGTTCGCTTTTATTAGTTGTAATAAATACATAAATACTGTATATATTAATGTTAAAAAGGTTCCTTTCAGACAGAAATAGAATTCAACAGGGTTCGAATAAGGAAAATAGCCAATGTTTTCTATAAACCAATATATATCCCATAACAAAAAATTGTCCGAAAAAGTCGTTAACACCAAAGGAGATTTATAAATAAATAGCTATTCCGAAACTAAGAATATAAAAAATTATTTCTATCTATATTTCTATTTTTGATTATATTGAAAACATCAAAAACAAGTTAATAACAACATTATGAAAATACCGTTATATAGCCCACATGGTCATATCTAATAAGGAGGTTTGGATGGAGTTAGTAATCCAATGTATGGCCAAAGATGAACTGGTAAGGGAAATTTCATCCATTTTGCTGTTAAAACATCATTGTGGGCTAAACATGACAGGAAGTCATCACCATCACCCATGTCTAAAATCTTAAAAAAAAAGTTCATCTCCTATCTTTACAGGTACTATCCTAGCGTATAGACTTGAACGATCTATATTTTTAAACCACTGTGAAACTATCATTTTACAAAACAAACATGTACATATACTTAAACCACTTTTACTAGCAAGATCTAGAAAGTTAAGCTAGCTATGTGTTTTTACTTAACAAAAAATTAAAAAAGAAAGTTTCGCTGCCATTCTCAGTCCCGCACTAATGTTTTCTTTATCAAAATATATCGCAACCCGCATGCGTAAAACTGCTGTTGGAACCTACGACAAACCGTGTTTTACAGTAAAAATAATTCAAAAAGTGGGACTTTAGTAGGAGTTTGCTGCTAGAAATATTTTTGTTATTTAAAAATGGTGTTATTTTGTGCAAACTCAACAAAAAGGAACTTTTTTTTTACTATTTATATACATGACATTGCAACTTCTAGAGTCTTGCTCCTTCTCAATTTAATTTGGTTTCTTCGCTGAGTTCTCGTATGGTTTCTAGTAGTACCATAATATTTAATCTCTAGTAGGTTTTTATTTCTTTTTTTGAATGGACAAACGAAATTATTTTTTAAATTTTAATTATAAAGTCAGAGAATACCATGGTTTTCGGTCTTCTTGAAAGTATTGATTTAGGATTATTGATTATTATAGTGTTTTTAGTATGTTTTATAATCAATAAAATAAATATGACAGTTTAGTTTTTCTTGATATATCAATCAAGTACTCAATGTCTTTTATTGATAATGCTGTATTTTTAATGTGCTTCTATCATAGCAAATAAAATGCTGATGGGAGGCTGGGAAAATCGTATCATCATATAAATTATGATATTAAACTTGCTACATCTCTTAGAATATTAACTAATATATAACTATATCAAAAGTGTACTGTGACTTATGTCATGCTTTATCAATCTACGACTTTTTTAAAGTTATATGCTTTGGTAGGCTAAAAGTAACACCCCTGTTTACATAGGGAACCCAGGTTCAAATCTTGGTCAAGGCTGCTTATTTACTCACAATGTACAAAATAATTTTATTGTTTTTTAGTTGACTTTATTTGGGTGAGGATGGTATTCATATCTCATGATGAGAGGATAGTATAATTCATGAGAGTATTTCCTATCACATGATGAGAGTGTGGTATATCTCATGATGAGAGGATAGTATAATTCATGAGATTATATCATATCACATGATGAGAGTGTGGTATATCTCATGATGAGAGGATAGTATAGTTCATGAGATTATATCATATCTCATGATGGGAGTATATCATATCACATGATGAGAGGATGGTATGTCACATGATAAGAGGATAGTATAATTCATGAGATTATATCATATCTCATGATGGGAGTATATCATATCACATGATGAGAGTGTAGCATGTCACATGATGAGAGTATAGCATGTCACATGATGAGAGTATATCATATCTCATGATGAGAGTATATCATATCTCATGATGAGAGTATATCATATCACATGATGAGAGTGTAGCATGTCACATGATGAGAGTATAGCATGTCACATGATGAGAGTATAT
>JAUELD010004443.1:0-11914 GCA_031471615.1 Aglantha digitale
AATCTTTCCATTTGCCATCCCAAAAGCTTTTTTTATGCCGCCCAAATCTTTCCATTTGCCATCCCAAAAGCTTTTTTATGCCGCCCAAACCTTTCCATTTGCCATCCCAAAAGCTTTATTTATGCCGCCCAAATCTTCCCATTTGCCATCCCAAAAGCTTTTTTTATGCCGCCCAAATCTTTCCATTTGCCATCCCAAAAGCTTTTTTTATGCCGCCCAAAACTTTCCATTCGCCATCCCAAAAGCTTTTTTTATGCCGCCCAAAACTTTCCATTTGCCATCCCAAAAGGTTTTTTTATGCCGCCCAAAACTTTCCATTCGCCATCCCAAAAGTTTTATTTATGCCGCCCAAAACTTTCCATTCGCCACTGCTTAATTCTATTTCTTTAATAATAAGAATCTCTTATTTATCAGAAGATTACATTTATAAACATAAACTTTAAATAAAAGTGTAAGTGTAATATTGTCTACAATTAGAGAACTATAAATATTACTGACTGAAGCATTGAGAACGAAATTTTGAGAAGAATTATTAAATCTGTCGTTAAGGCTAATGGCACTTGAAGAAATAAAATTCTGAGTTTAATTTACTCTTTTACAAACAACCAGAATTTAATTAAGCTTTCATTCAAAAAAAAGTGTGTAATTTAAAATTTTGTATTGAAATGATCGTATTAAAAGTATGTTTTTATCGTGCAAAGACAATACAGAATTAATAATTTGTAAATACGTTAAGAAAACATTGTTATTAAGTCCCTTTTCTTCTTTTAAATTCTTACAACTTTTTGTTTGTCGTTTGGTACAACAGCATCAAAAATAAAACTTATGTTTCTTTCTGCCATCTCTTTGAAATAAGCTACTTGATAACTAATCCATATTATTCATTATATCAAGGAATTTGTATTTAGAAGGAACTGCAAACAATATTTTTTTCTTTTGTTTTATAGCTCGTCGGAATTACTCCTCTGATTCTCTCACGTAGTTTGTGATTATAATTGCAGCTTATATCATTTAAAAACTCATTAATTTTTGTATGTTTTTGCATACAAAAGAGCTTTACGAATATATCTTTATAAGGTAAAAATGATCAAAGAAAACATGAATTCTTTAGCTTACTTTTTGGTAGGGTAGCCTTCGTCTCTTCAAGTAAAGCCAACATATTATTTTAGTAAAGGTACTAAGAACACTATGCTGTGAAGAGATTACAAACACATGATGAGTTTGATTAGAAATCACATATAAATATTAACGAACTTAGTTGATTTGTGCAATACCTAATGCACAATTTTTGCCAAAAGTTTAACACAGCTTTTCTACTTGTGAAAAACAGAAAATCTTTTTAAATCTTTTTATAAAATTTGATATTCTAAGTTACTGTTTTAACCATTTAAAGTTGTCAGAAGTTCTTAAAAATATATTCGTAGTTAATATTTTTGCATATATAGTCGACAAGCTCTGTTTTAAAGCAATTAAATGAATAAATAGAATCATTAAGTTTAACAAAAGCCGATGTTATTCCTTCTATCTACAACTTTCTTGATTATATAAAGGCTGAGAAAGAATTATAGAACGTAAAATTATGTTAAATGAAAAGCTGCTCTTCAAAATCAGGAAAATTTCTTGATAATATATTGGAAACTTTGAGACTATAGTTGGATGAAAGCAAATGTTTAATTTGAATTTTAATTCAAAATTTTTACAAATATCAGAAGTTTCTTTAATTATGGCAAAAACAACTTCAAGACATAAAATAAATAACAATCAGAGATTCGGGTAATCTTCTTTTTTTTTACCTTTTTTTTTATTTTTCTCTTTTTGGGTACTCTTTAACTTATATAATAAATTCATAGCTGTAGGTGCACACCTGTTACTAATATAATACATACATAGTTGTGGTTGCACACCCGTAACGATAGTTATATACTGTTATATATGACTGTTACAAAAACTGTTGTTACAAAGCCATATATCTGTTGTTAAAATATCGTAACTGTTGTAACAAAGACATAGCTGTTGTTACAAAGCCATGAATGTTGTTAAAGCCTTAGATGTTGTTAAAGCCTTAGTGCTGTAACAAAGCCATACATGTTGTTAAAAAGCCATACATGTTGTTAAAAAGCTATAGATGTTGTTAGAAAGCCATAGCTGTCCTTTTGTTACAAGGCCGTACCAGTTGTTAAGAACTCAACAAAACTTTTAAGAGCGTAAAAACAATGATGGACACACCTACAACAGTTGTCGTTTTTACATTACTTTTGTTATATACCCATAGTTGTAGTCGCCTGCATTATACTATCGATAACTACATAACAGATGTTGTATGTCCATAGCTGTTCTTACATACTTATAACTTTCCAGTTTCTTTTCATTTTGCAAAAAAGTTCCTTATCTTTTATTGTTAGCGACTAATAATTTAATGTCGTTTGTGGTTACAAGATTTGAGATTAGCTTATTATATAACAAATTATTCATGTTATGAAAATTGCTAAAGCTGTCATCATTAATACGATGCAGTATCTTGATATTTTTACATAAACTTTACCAACGATCTACTTAGATTTTCATAAGATTTAGATTAGATTTTAGAAATTCTTCATATCGGTTTTTCCTAAATAAATGGAAATGATTTTTCTTCATCAGATTTACATTTTTTATAGATGATTTATAAATTATTTATCTTCTTTGTTGGCGCATGCGTGAACTTTATGCACTGTAATGCTCAATACGCACAAGGAGGTTAGTACATTTTTCATTTTGTACCATGAAATTGCAATTGGCAAAATACTTAAATGTTTGAAATCTATATTTGCTAGAATGCTGGTTCTTTAGCCATGCGGTCAAAAAAATTATGTTCATATATATTTTCACGAAATATCATGAGCCAGACAATGATCCATATATATTTTTATATATTAACAGCTTATATTATGAGAAGAAGCTAAAGCATCACTATTGAAACCATTTTAATTTTTCTTTGACGTCATATAGCCATCTCAACACGTGATTTACCAAGTAAATATCATGCACTAAATCAAGACTAATGGGCTACTTTTATTTTCATCCCCATAGGTTTTATTGAGCAAAAATGTCACACTAAATCATGACTAACTTGCTAAACTCTGTTCCACCAGAGTAGATTATATTGATTATTATGATCTATATCTATATCTACCCTGATGACTTCACCGGACAAAACAACCCCCTTTTTGATGTTAATTTCTTCTTACGACACAAGTTTATATTACTTACTTTTAGCACAGCAAGTTACGAGTTTGGACGAAGAATCAAAATCGAATAAACACTGTGATATAGAGGATATTAAATGGAATAATTATCCAAGCGTTTTGATATTTCAGTGCTTTGGACGTAGGTGACGTTGAATTATTTATTATCTTTTGTGTTAAAAAGCACTTCCTCTTTGTTTACACCAAAGTCGTTCATTTAAGAGTTAAAGAGTTCAAGGTTAATGTATTGTTTTTCGCAAAATATTATCATGTTTTGACATCATGTAGTTATTTGGTGAAGACTTTGTCTTAATAGGAAGTAGGAAATAGAAATAAAAAGTTCTTCGCTGTTTTAGATTACCACATAAATTAATTTACAAAACTAGGAATTGAAAGGAAAAAAAACTAGGCCAGATTTTTAAGAAATTTGACAAAATATAACGCTCGTATATTATTTCTCCAGTTATCATAGGCAATGAGCTATATATTTGTTTATTACTTTAACTGATGATTTTATCAGATTAGTATTCACAAAAGCGTCGTCATAAAAAGATATATAATATATTATGGCTCCAATTTAAAGACAAGCTAAAAAGTTTTTTGTTTTTTAAAATGGAAACTGTTTTAAGATGGTATTAAAAGATGGTAGCTTGTATAGGTAGTTACAAGTTTTCAAATAAGGTATTTTTTAAATGGTTAAGGGTTGTGTATAACGAGTTATATAGATATTTTAAATTTCTCTTTTCCTTTTATTTTCCTTCGTTTAAAAAGGGAAATTTTCTTATGAGAGCTAATCAATGAAATCTAACAAATATTTAAATCCTTTTCTTTAAATTTTGTTTAAGTTTAAGCTAAATGGTTTATATAAAGACATTTATAAACATATCTCCTTAAATTTTTCTCAATCTGTAATTTAATAAGATTGTTTTAAAATCCAATTAAATTTTTTTCTTACTTATTCATATCCTTCTTGAACTAACAATGTTTGGTATTAGAACTAAAGTTATGAATTGGATTAAACATATTTTCTGAGGTGTGCATGGTTTTTCGCCATGGGGTGGATTAAACAACAACTTTGATTTCTGCTGAACCAAAAAAAAACACGTTTGAATTGATATTACGTATTACTACTGTTATGTAGCTAGTTTCTCTCGTAGACTTAAATTCAGAATTTATTGAAACTTTGAACTTTAATGACAAGTTTCGAAATTCGCTCCAAAAAAGAATATGGTGCGTAATTGTAACTTTAAACGGTAAACTTGTCACCAAATGTATATTATTTTATACCTGCTGGTATTAAATACCTGGTATTTTATACATGCTGTATTTTTTGTATTTAAATAGATTGTTAAGTACTTAAAAGTTATCAAGTTAAAATGTTTTTAAAACTTCGACATCATCACATTTGATATTAACAGTCTAAATTCAGATGAGACTTGCTTCGATGTTCTTTTCGACTATTTTGTAAAAAACAAACTAAATATTCAAACACATATGTAACGGAATATTTAGTCTAATTGCGGCAGTGAAAATTTGAACGCTTGTTTTGAACATTTGAACTACACATTGTTTTGAACATTTGAACGACACATTTGAACGAAATGTTTTTGGTTTGTTTTTTTGGTACAAATTTTCGTTTCATTTTTTTGTTAATTTTATGGCACAAAATTTAATACATCTTAAATTCTCGATGATTCCGACGGTTTTCAAGTTAATTTGCTATGAAATGTGAATGAACAAGTCAAGAAAAGCAATCATTTCGGCTCTTTGGATTGGAAAGTGAGAAGCTTTCATATAACCTATATGAATTTTTTATGCAATCTTTCTTTCTTTTACATTCATTATTTGCATTTGTTTTCTGTTTGAATGTAGTCTCTAACTTTTTGATAACGGATTTTGCATTGCAGTTGTTGCAGCTTGCCGAAGCTATTTATATATACATATTTATATCGAAAATTGACTTAAGTTGAGACAAAACTTTTCCGGATTATACAATTCATTTTTTAAACATATTTATATTTTATAAAAATTGGATTAACAAAATATTTCAATGAGAATCATCCATTTTTGTATATTCGGACAGCTATGAAAACGCGTTAAAAATTTGCGAAAGCATAACCATTATTGTTTTATTTGGTTTATTAGGTTTTACTCGACCAGAAAATTTATTTACACCATATTTGCAACTTGTTGTTCTCAGTATTTTACATCAACTTTGTTAAAAAAGTTTGTTTTATAGTTGTTTGCCATTATGTTTATCAAATAAAATAGATCAAGTTTGAAAGGTTTATTTAAAGCCTCATTGATCCAAATAACTTGATCCTTAAGAAATAACGTATCTTAATGAAGTGCCATTTATATGCAGCATGTAATTCAACCTGAAATGGCTATACTCAAATGGATAGGTTGTTTTTATTTATCTGATTTGTTCACAAGAGAAGTTTTTTCTCTGTTAATTTTGTATTATATACTCAGACATATATGTAATAAATATATAAACACAAAAACTAGACTTATATTTATAAAACCACAAAAGTCGTTATAAAGATTATTTCGTAAAAATATTTTAAATTTATATATAAAAAAGCACAGCAGCAGTATGTTATTATAAGTTAAAAATATTAATTTATATATCAGGATCTTTCTATCTATGCGCATATAAAATTATAAAAAGTATGATGATGCAAAAAACTATTGTAAATAAGTTTTATCGGATTTTTCCATTTTAATAATAAAGTGGACTGAAAAAACATGAATAGAAATTGCAAAGTTAATGGAGGGAAAACATTATTTACCAATTTTATTCGTAATTAGTTTTCTTGAAGCTATTATTTATAACTATAACGATGCAGAGCAATGGGATATTCATATTATGCCAAAGTTTTTAAGTAAGTGCGATTTCATTTGTTTTCATATTACATGCATTCTTAGCTATATTGCACTGTTCACTAGAATTATTACTGTCTGAAGATTTATCTTTACAGCTAGTCATATTGTATATTTCAACGTTCGGTGAGAATGGGTGAGAACTTAATATAAGATAATTTAATATGTATGTTAATAATTATTTTGCAGGGTTGCTATATAAGATATATTCGTGTCCAAAAAAGTTGTTTATAATTTTCATTGTTATGAATTGATTTTTCAATTCATTGACATCATTTCAATTAAAGAAACCATTAATTTTTATCATATTGATTTGTTAATAACTAAATAAAAAACATATAAAAAAGAGAAAAAAAACAAAAATCAATATTTATGAATCAACCCTTTAATGATGCTCCGAATTTCCTAAAATTCTGAAAAATATCATACAGAACAGAATTTTGCATGTATTATTCTCTAAGAAGCCAGTTAAAATGAAAGCTACAGCTAGAATCTTTAGTGGAGTCGTCAAAAGATTAAGAATTTTATTAAATGGCTTAACTCCTTAACACCATGACCATCAAAATGAAAATAAGATAATAACAAACTTTTTTGGAGAACTTATCACCTTCTACCTTTATCAACTTACCACAATCCAAAGCTCTTATTAAGGAGTACTAAAATTTAGGGTAAGTGCGAGAAAACCAGGCTTTACTTTTTCTAAACACACAACTACCAAATCAATAATGTTTTTATAGAATAGAGAAACCATGTAATTAGTTTTTTTCTAAAAGCATTTACATTCTTTAATAAAACACTCTTTGAGCTGTCTCAAAAAAATAAAATTGATAATCTTTAATTAATACAAATTATAATATAAATGAGGTAGCGCAGTCGTGAGGTATTTAAACAATTGATATGATTTAACTATTTTTCATAATCAATCTGTACTCAAAAGGTTAAAAGATAAAAAACCGCTTTAGAAGTGTCGAAAAACTTCATTTAAGAATGTAAAATTAACTGCAGTTATCAGCTATGTGTAGCTGTTAAACGCCAAACTAGCTTCTGTGATTAATTTATATTTTGAAAAAGTTATATCAACCCATTGCCAAGAACTGTAATGACTTATTCTTTATCTTTTGCATACATATTTAGCTCGTAACTAGAATTAACTAATTTCCAAAGATTTGTTACAATTTTGGTCGTCTATCAACTAATTGCTGTCGCCTGCCAACTTTTAAATGATCAATTAATGATACTTCGTGATTCCGTGCAAAGAATCAAAACGATTCCTAACGTTTTGTTTGTTTTTAATGCAATGAACTAATCACATGCCATTAAAGTATAAAAAAGATTATCAATCATTTATTTCGTTTCAGTGTTTTTTGAAGCCTCAGTTATATGGAAAAACAAGACAACATTCTATCAAAAATCAAGCGATAATAGCTTGCGCATTTGTCAAGATGCATTTACTTTCCATTTCATTATACATCTCTCTATTATTTCTAAAATTGATATCTGTATATTGTAAAAATGATATTTGCTAGCCTAATCTCGATAAAAAAAACCCAGTTTCTGACATTGAATCTTTACTGAAATGTTTTGAACTGAAGTCGTATTTAAAAATCTCTTATAGAGACATAAATATCATATTAAATAAAGTGGGATCTATGGGATCTTTATTAAGCGTATAAACTAGCAACAGACTTAATATCAACACAGTTTACAGACAATAAATGGTTAAGAAACTCGTATCATTTTTATTATTCAAGCTATATTGAAAAATATATTTGTACAGGATCAAATTCTTACGGGAGAGTTACCTTTTTTGTGTATATATCTATTTAATTTCTTTATACATTTTATTATTCCATAAAGAGAAAAGTTAATTGTGCTAGTTAGTAGCTAACACCTTTTAACAATAGGAAACAATAACTTAACCCTGCACAAACAATTCCAATAACATTATTTATTTCTAAACCATGTATTTTTACTAACTTTGATATTAATAAAAGCGTTCATAGTTAAAAACACATTGCAAACTACAGCTTAAAAGAAATAAGAAAGTTCATTTCTCAAGATAATATAGGAGAGCAATCAGGAAATGCAATTCTAAATATTGGACGTTTTATTGTGCTACTATGGGTACTCGTTGTCCAAAGTAAAAATAAAACCATTTCAGTGTAACAATTTTTTTCATAAAATTTAGAGAGAGTTAATATAATTTTGAAATGGTTAATATATTTTAACATTATTCTATTATTATTGATTCTTTTTGAGAGAAATAAAATTGCTACTTTATGACTAAGGGAAAAGGGTGTTAATTTAAAGCGGATTTACGATGCCTATTTACTACTGTGAAGTTGATTTAATAATTTTAATTTTTTAATTATCAGAAACAAAACTTTGAATTGACTTTTGAAACCCCTGGAATGCCTTAAGAAATCCTTATCAAAACCAAAAATGGTATAACCATGAGACTATGCAGAAAAAATTAGAATGGCACTCTCCACAGAAACAAACTATATTGTAATTCCAAAAATTATATGAGAACAATAAACTTCGCACATTGGTTATTGATTTTACTTACAGGTTATACTTTTGGTTATTGGTTATTATACTCCATCCCCCTCTAATGCAATACTGTTTTTTGTAATCACCTTGATCGTGTTCATATTTATGCATTTCAATTGTTCACTGACTTTCTTTTTTAACAAGAATTTGTGACTAGAAAAAAATTTCACAAAAGTATCTGTTGATTAACACACCTATCAAAAAAAAGAAAACATGTGTATTTCATGTTATTCAAAATAACAGGTATTTTTAAAAACATCATTCAAAATAAC
Organism: Aglantha digitale; assembly: GCA_031471615.1. Lineage (NCBI taxonomy): Eukaryota > Metazoa > Cnidaria > Hydrozoa > Trachymedusae > Rhopalonematidae > Aglantha > Aglantha digitale. Next base: position 8,936 of record JAUELD010004443.1, read on the forward strand.
AGGTGTTTTTAAAAACATCATTCAAAATAACAGGTGTTTTTAAAATATCATTCAAAATAACAGGTGTTTTTAAAAAATAAAAGCGATTTTGATTAAGCAGTTTTGATGTTGTCTAGCTACATAGTTCATTAGTTGTATGGATTTGTAGCTGACTAAAACTTATCTTATGACTCAAGAAATGTATTTCAATGTCTTAAAAATTAAGATTTTAATCTATACAGTATCAATTTTGTTTATCTCATTTAAATTTTTCCATAAATGATGACCTGGAATCGATTTACAAATCTATGTCAAATATGAGTATACAGTATAACTTGATGTTACCGCTAAAGTTCGAAGGAATTCAATTATGAACTCTTCATTAGATTTATGGATGAAATGTAAATAGAGTAATTTTTACTGGGCAACCAAGTTTAAGGAAAGATATTAAAACGACACATGAGACATGGAATGGAGTTTTTTACTTGTCTCAATTAGTTCATCATGAATGGTAGGTACTGGTAGTATAGATAACAAATAGTCAGACTAGTTCTAGACTAATTACGTTCTAGTTCAACTTTACGTAAATGCTGGTTGTTCAGTCATAATGTACTCTGTACTTCTCCCATAAAAGTTATATATTCATTATTAATTTACAATGGTTTAGCTACATTACTTCTTGATATTTTCAAATTCAAAACGATACAAAACATTGGTTTAAAAAATATAAAATGTTAAATCTGGTTTTATGCTCATTCAAATAGAAAAATTTAGCGGAAAAGTGTTCTGAAAAATATTCTACGAGAATAACGTATTGATTGTTATTCATAAAATGAAGTATGCAAAATAGACAATGGATGACTGAATTGATTGCAGATTTTCACGAATTTAATAGTAAAATTATTTTTTGAAATCCAGAATTGTATGCAGTCCAGCAAATTTAAAATTTCGCACTATCTTTGAATAAAATTCTTTTTATTTCAATAATTCTGTTATCTCTTTTGTCTTTAATATTTTATATTTTTAAAAATAGCTGAAAAGTGTTCTATTGGTGGTCTGAATGATTATAATACGCCTATGAAGTGTGAATTAAATAAACAGGTAAAACTGTAGCTATATTCAGTATTAACTATAGCTATTGTGACAACCTATGATGGCTTTAAAGAAAAAAGACTCGAATTAAATTAAAGATGTTGTCTTTAAAAATATTTCTTTCTCTTCTTATTTAGTTATGACACTTTGTGTAAGCAGCGTATAATAGCGAGCTGTTGTCATATATTAACTTTTTTTTTTTTTGAAAAAATAGCTACATAATAAACAGTTTGATACTAAATTAAAAGTTTGATACTAAACTAGATAATTTTTTAATATATTTGATAAGAAAATAGTTCAATTTGGAGCTACTTCTGTATTATAATAGGTTTGAAAGTAAAAACGAAATCAATAGAAAAAATGCAGATAAATTGTCGTACAAACAAGATCCAAACAGTTTCTACAAGGTAGTTGTAATCACATTATCAAATGCTGGATAACATTCGAATGTACATTGTGGACTATAATTAGTTGTAACTGCGGTGGGTGCGTATGCAAATAGCTTTTCTATTCTCATTTTTTTAGAATAGCGTATCATCAATACTACCTTCATCAGAAGTAGTATCATCAGAAATGCCTGTAAATAAAAAATAAAAAACGGACCACCCTATTTTCTACCTAATACCAACTCACTAGTTTTATATACATAGCTATGTCTGCATTATGATCTTTCAATAAATCAGGCTGCTATCGCTTTTGAATTTGAATATTTATTTCAAATCGAATTAAATTAAAACTAAAATATATTGTTTAACAAATGAACCACAATACGTAATGCATTGCTAAGTTAGTCACAATACTTGAACATTTCAAGCTTCAAGCTAATCTTCACGGTTTTAATACTAATCCACTTAAAACCATTTCACTTTTCAACTATCACGTATATCAACGGATGGTTTCAATAATTATGTAAAAAGGCTAGCGATAAATATAAAATAGTTTTACTTTTCTTTACTAACTATGCTGGTTTTTTTTATGTTCTTATTTTAAAGTATGTGCTCAAGTTTTATCATATTAAAAGAAAGTATAAAAAAAAAAAGATTTGAGTGATAGCTATAACTTGGCGTCGATTCAGAGGCAGTTAACAAGAACATAGTCATGCAGAAAATTAGCAACTAGTTATTAAATTCTACATATTGTTACTTTTAAATGGTATATAAATACAATTTATTTTGTTTAATGGTAGGATCATTTGTGTAGTTGTACTACAATGTCAACTTCATTTTCTTATAACATTTTTTATTCAAGAAAAATTTATTGTCAATGAAGTACGACTACAAAAACGTTTCAAACTCTAAACAAAAAGTTCTTGTGGGTGAACTTGTATTTGCTGGTAAAATTTTAATACCTTTAAAGGTGGGGGGGGATACATTTGATAAATGATCTTATAACTGCTTTTCCAACCTCTCTTGAATAAAATATAGGTAAAACCTTTTTAATTCACCTAGAGTTACATGTTTTCATTAACATTTTTCAATCTCGGTAATATGCAAACGAAGTAATTATGGTGCTTAAATTCATATAAGTCACAAAAACATTCTTTTTATCAAAAGATCAGAAGCATAGTAAAACTTGAAGCATCAAATTAATATTTTCTGCTATTTCTAACGTTTATATAACATATCTATAACGTTGAAAGAATCAAGTAGGGATTTAAATTAAATGATGTTATTCTATACAGTGTATTTTTTTATAATGTTATGCTCTAAAGAAATAAGTATTTTTGCATTATTTTAACCGCAACGCCGATAGATAGCTAGGATGATTTAACAAAAGGAATGTTGCTTACGCTGCAATATGAGTTATAGTTTTAAAGATTTGAATTGTTTAGTAGCATGTTAATTAAGTAATATTTATTAATATCTTTCCATCATAACAAGATTTTCTTAAGAACAACAGAAAGCAGGC
>JAUELD010004554.1:0-12594 GCA_031471615.1 Aglantha digitale
TCAAATCAAATTTTTATGATTTTAAAATTCTAACTTTTATGTTTGACCAGTTTTTTATTTATTTAAGTATGATTTTTTTTCAAAGTAAAAAATATGTAATGACAGGTTTATACTCTTCATTGTCTCCAAAAATTGACCACTCATATTAAAGAGTTTAGATAAAATGTTTTGATGTTTTATTATAACATGTAAAAAAATTTCATTTTTATGTTTTATGTTTGGATGTTCGGTAGTGAAACCCGAGGTATGGTACTACATGTAACAACCAACAAATTTGACCGCAAATTGTTTTGAAAAACACATGGTTAATAGCAAATTACTCTTATCTTATAGCATTTTCTTTTTCACTCTGTTGATTTGGTCAATCATGGTCGAGATATCTATTTGAAGAAATACTTTGAGAATTAATAATAGTGGAAACAATTTTGAATATTTAAACAGACTCTGGCTCAATGAATTACTATTGTTTTAACTATTCATTCTTTACTCTTATCTTTTAGCCTTTTCTTTTTCACTCCGTTGTTTCGGTCAATCATGCGCTCGAGAGCAAAATGTTGGAGGTGTAAATATGCCAGATTGTGATTTTGTTCCTGAAAAATATGAGGTACTAATTTATAATTAATTGCTATTGGTAAGCTGAATATAAGATTGATTGGTTGAAAAAAAACTGATATGAAAACTTAGCTCTGGCATCAATCATAAGAATTCTTTACATCAATTAATTAATGAAAGATTGGACAGATTTCTTACAAAGCAGTTCATAGCAGAAACAAATTTCTTACAAAGCAGTTTATAGTAGAAAGAAATTTCTTACAAAGCAGTTCATAGCAGAAAGACATTTCTTACAAAGCAGTTTATAGCAGAAAGAAATTTCTTACAAAGCAGTTCATAGCAGAAAGAAATTACTTACAAAGCAGTTCATAGCAGAAAGAAATTTCTTACAAAGCAGTTCATAGTAGAAAGAAATTTCTTACAAAGCAGTTCATAGCAGAAAGACATTTCTTACAAAGCAGTTCATAGCAGAAAGAAATTTCTTTCAAAGCAGTTTATAGCAAAAAGAAATTTCTTTCAAAGCAGTTTATAGCAAAAAGAAATTTCTTACAAAGCAGTTCATAGCAGAAAGAAATTTCTTGCAAAGCAGTTCATAGCAGAAAGAAAAAGTTAAAAAGAGGTAAAATTCAGTTCAGAAATTTCTTTTAATTACTAAGAGTATGTATTTGATTGAATTCATTAATTATTCTTGAAGTTTTTTAATTCTTCTGAAAGACTTTTTAAAATTATTCATATTGATTTTTGATTATTTTAAAATTCGCTGAAAGATTTTTGAAAAGTTTTCTGAAAGAACTTTAAAAATTATTCAGAAAGATTTTTAACTTTTTTATTTGGATAAATTGTTTCGATTAATTGTTAACTGTTTTAAAAGATTTTAAAATTATTTCGAATGTTTTTAATTGTTCTGGATCATTTTTCCATGTTATTTTAACTGTCTCAGTTGTTTGTTTGTTATTTTACTGTCGGTAGTTTTTTATAGTGATAGCAAGTTTTGCTGTAAATAAAAGGAGCATATAAAAAGAATAATTATAGTTTTTTTTACATCATTAGTATGCAAGAGACGATGGAAAGAGAACACATGAAGAATAGATAACTTTTAAATAATGGTAAAACATAGTTGAAAATGGTATATAAGTTATAATTGTATTTATTTAGTAGTTTGCCCTTTTGTTAGTTTTTGTCTGGGGAAGCAGTTAGAAACAGAAAGAATGCAGTCAAGTAAGATGTAATCAAATTTTATTGTTTTTCTTCTTGAAACATTCTGTAAATGAATATGGTCATGTAAAATGTTCAGATAAATTTCCCTAAGAAGATAGAAATTATATTAGTACCCAATGCTGTGACAGCCTTTTTGCTCAGCTTCTGTAATAATTCTAAGGGAAATTTTTGCATTTCAGGGCATCAGTTATGAAAAAGCTTTGGATATTCGAAAAAATCACTTAGCACCTGGACTGCTCACGTTTTATAAGAAACCTGTGATGGTACATCAGGTAAATTATAGTTGTTGTTTGTTGTTGTAATCATGGTTGGAGAAGGGTCGTTTTTTGGGCCGAAAACTTACTTTAGTTTATATTGTAATCTTATTATTGAAGGTAAAAATGATAAAAACACCAGTTTGATGTTACCAAAATTTATTGTTTCCATGGGAGGCTAAAATCCCTAAAATCAAATTTAGTCTAGAAATATTTTTAAACATCTCAAGACTGTCATAGTATAGTTTATCTTGATTTTTATCACAAACATGAGAGAAAATAATTGTTTTAGAGATTTAAATTTCTTGTTTTTGCATAATTAAGGTCATCCATAGGGGTTTTTGTCCTTAATTGAAGAATTGCTAACATATGATCATTTGAGGTCAAAGCATCAATCTGTTTGAAATATTATGCAATGTCGACCTACACTTGTTTTGTTAAACAAGCTTTAAATATAGTTGCAGATATTCAATCTCTATAAGGAGCTAATGATTAGTTATCTTCATTATTATTTTTAATGTAAGAATATATTTTATGAGATTTTGTTATATTTCATAAAGAACAAAATCTTATATAATATCTGATATATGCAACAGCAAAATCTAGATTTTTCTTAACAAGAAGAACATAGAATATTCTTGGAAAACAGAAATCCACTATTTAAGATTAAAACTTTAGTTAAATAACTTATTATTGGCCTGTGGACAACTCTTTCATTTTTTTATTATTTTTGAATTTTAAATTTGAGTATTTTTAATAATGCAAAGGAAAAGAACATATCCAATTTTTATATTTACTTGATTTTATTATTTTAATAAATTTAAATAATTTGTATTTAAGGGCCACAAGCAATGGTTATTTGATATTGATGGCAAACGTTATCTTGACCAATTTGCTGGAATTGTCACTGTAGGAGTGGGCCATTGTCATCCGTAAGTCTTCAGTAAATTTGTTTATAACAAAGGTGACACTATTCTTTTACTTATGTAAGCAGTAGATTCAGCAGTGGATTTATTTAGGTATTTTATCAAATATTTTTATTAGGATAACAATTTTGTTTTTATGTTTTTGGGCTTTTTGATATTTATTTGTCTTTCACAAAGGTTTATTCAATCGTCCTGTTCCTTTCAACTTAAACTGTAGCTTTATTTATTGGCGTCCAATCAATAGTTTTTTTCATACTTCACATAAGGTTTATGGGTACAAAGTGTTGAAATCTGACTTTTGTTACAGAAAGTGTTTGCATGGAATAATCTTTAATATAACTCCAACTTCTCAATAATATCTTATTTTTAAATCTATATATCAATGTTTTAGGAAAGTTGAAAGTGCTGTTTTCAAGCAGATGAAGAAGCTATGGCACACTACCAATATATACATGCACTCTCCTATTCATGAGTATGCAGAGAAGTTGGTTGCTAAGATGCCAGGTGATTTGAAGGTACTCATTGTTCAATAATCAAATAATCTTTACTAATGAAACCTAAATAACTTGATATGTTTAACAAGGGTGGTACCCAGAGTTTTTCAGAAAACTTCATGTCCAAATCAACATCATTGAATCTTTTTTCATTTTGATATCCTACCCTTAAGAGAAGTTTTAAATCAGCCTTTTTTTCTTTCACCACAACATTTAACTTTAAGTCAGTTACAATGTATAGCTTCTTTGTAAGAGATTCATTTTTTGTCTCTCAAAATGAGCAACCCAAGTATGGTTGTTATAGAGAAAAACAGTTTATTTAACAATAATTAATTGCTTTAATTAGTAATATTATTTTTTAGTATAAGTAGGCCGTAGTTCTAGCAACCAAAGTTTTACATACGAAAGTTAAAGAGAGTACTCTTTAGAGTGTGTATGTAGTGGAAACATAGGTGGAAAATATTTTCTTGTAAAATTCACTCCTCTACTTCTCAAACATATCGCACCTGCTGTACCCTCTACTGGCCACGCCTTATGAATCAGGTGTGTGTTGAATGTGAATCTCATGAATGTCACATTGGCGTCCGTTAGAAAAATAATCAATTCTAATCGAGCACAATTTTTTAATGCTAATTAAGAATAGTCTTCAGAATTGCGTACTTCGTCTGTTTTTTATATTTAGGCATTATCTGATAATAATAATTATCATGATTACGTTGATTAATTTATAGTAATTCTCATGATAGTGCTTTATATTATTATTATTATTATAAAATACATTGTTTTTACTCATAAAAGAAACCGTAGGTGGTAAAATAGGACTTTAACTTGTTTTAGGTGTGTATATTTGTAAATAGCGGTACAGAAGCAAATGAATTGGCAATGAATATGATGAGAAACTACACTGGTAATTGGGATATCATATGCCATAGGTAAGATTTGACCTTTTGAAATTTTTGAATGTAAAGAGTGTCAGATTTCTGTCTAAACTTAATCCATTAATTAATATGCCTAGAGATCTAACAAGGATAGATTTTTTTTTCATTTTGGTGAATTTACTACTTAGCTTTCATATTCGTAAGCTTGAATCTAGCCCAAAGAGGGTCCGGATTTTCGACTTTGCCCCTTCAAAAAACTTAATATTTAATGCAAAACAACCTATTTTTATGAAAGTGCCTTTTCAGGCATTAAAGTGCCTTTATTCAGGAGATACGGACCCTGCACTCTCTTTCTAGAATAGTGCCTGTTAAACGGACAAACTTTATTTTGACCTGAAATTTGTCAGACAGATTTTTAAAAAAAATATTTCACGAAACAAATGAATTTTGGTCTTCCGCTAAAATGTCGCACCAGGAATATAATTAGTTTGACATCAATTCAAACTGATCTTTTTTGTCTGGGGAGAGAACCTTTGAGGCCTGACTATAATGGAAAGATGAATTTTTTTAAGGAACTCCTACCATGGTACAGGGCCAACATCATTAGGTGTTTTATCGCTCAGTAATTGGAAGTATCAAACTTCATCCTCATTCGGAACTCATCCTGTAAGTTAGTTGTGGTTGTTTATTTTGTGTTTTTTTCTTTTATCAGAAATCTGTTAGTCTATCTATTTTTAGCAACTTTTGAAGGTTAAAACTGATTGTGTTTCTCCTTAAAATGTAAAACTATTTCCAGAACATAATATATTTATGATTATTATCTTATGGTCTTTATCAAAAAAATTAACAAATAAAAACTTTACTAAACCGCTTTTGTTTCTTGTTTCGAAAATACTCTAATCGACCTCTTCTATAATTATAACTTGCAAAACAATATTTTTGCATACACGGTTGAAAAAATGATAATGGTATAGAATGATGATAATAAAGATTGCATCTCTGATTGTGATCTTGACATCGATGTTTCAAAACATTGAATTATAGTTTCAATGGCTATATTAATGGCTATATTATTTTTTAATCAAATATACAGTCTTCAAATCCTGATGTTTACAGAGGAGCTTATGGTGGAAGCAATTGTCGAGATTCCCCTGTTCAAGTAAGTGATTTTATGGCAGGTAGTTTTTTTAAAAAAAAAATTTCTATGAATATTTGATTAGTGCAACAACAATTTTATTACATACAGTATATGAAAAATTGAAACCAAAAGGTTTTTAATATTGTTTGACTTGCAAGATTGTCAGACTGAACTAGGATATATACAAGTGACCAAAATTCTCAATCAGTCCGTAGACTATTTAGCAAAAGGGTTTATCAGTTAATTGCTGTAACCAAGGTTGTAAATCAAGGTTGCATGTAGTAATTGTACTAAAAAACATTACTGGTAATAAATTAGTTTGCTTCGAAAATCAACATTTAATGCAACTTTTTTCATAATGTATGAAGGGCAGATATTTGTTTAATTCACTATTATTACTTATATACCTCAATTTCATTTACCTAGGTACTTTTTCAAACTTTATATGTTTTTATTATTTTAGTGTTCTCGTGAATGTAGCTGCCAACCAGGTTAGTAAAACTTATTGTGATTGTCGTGAATTAGTTTTAAAGGCTATTAAAAAATATCACATTTTCTTTTTATCTGGCTTTTTTTTTTTTGTATGTACATCCACTTCTTCATGCCTTCAAAAAAATATTTTTTTACACTTCTCAGGTGAATGCAATGCCTCTGATGCTTATGTGAAGCAACTTCAAGAGGTGTTTGATTACAATGTACCAACTAAAGTTGCTGGTTTCATGGCAGAACCCATACAAGTAATGAGTTGATTATTATTTAAAATTTTAAACTAAAAGTGAGGCAATCTATCCAAGATCTATCCAATCTAGTATATTTTTGAGTAAATAAAGAAAAAATACAACTAGCTGCAATATAACCATTAGAATAAATAATGGTAACACTCTTTAAATTATAATAATGTAACATCATGTTATTTGTCGTAATACTGGACGGATTTTGGTAAGGAAAACTAATAGGAGGAAAACTTATGCAAGGCCAGCGAAAAAATGACCACACTACATCTGCTAGTTTAAATGGATTCCAGAGTCTTTTAACATGATTGTTTTTGGACAGGTTCTGAACACTTAATTTTCTATATTGGAGTAAGCATAAAATCTGATTGAACAATTCTTTTGTTTCATATCAAAATCTTGTTTTGTTAAGGATTTATGTTTTCCTAATACTAGGAACCTCATTAAATTTCATTGTGATGCATAAAATTTTTTATCTAAATATTTAAGGGTGTTGGTGGTACCGTACAATACCCCAAATCATACTTAAAAGAAGCATACAAGAAAGTAAGAGAGCATGGCGGCTTATGTCTATCTGACGAGGTAAACTCTTAGCTTATTGTACTATATATCAGAAAAATTCCCCATTATAGAACTCTCTACTTCTCCTATACTTTCTCCTTATGATAGCTATTATTTATCTAAATTTATACGTAAACAAAAGATAATGCATTTTTAGGTACAGACAGGTTTTGGGCGATTGGGCAGCCATTATTGGGGATTTCAAACAATGGATGTTGTACCTGATATAGGTACAAAATTATATTTTGTTCGCTTTGTTTTTGATGTTCTATTAATAATTTGTCAGACTAATATTGATTCGATACGATAACTTGTTTATTCTGGTTTTCAAGAATTTCTTTTTTTTTCTTTTTCAAGTTTTCTCTTTTTGTTACTAACCCAAATATTACATGCACATACAAAACAAAAAATTTATGTAATTTATGCACCAACATTTTCTTGGTGCATTTTGTTTTGTGTTTAGTGTTCGGAGAAGGTCTGGTTAATTGTAGTTTATAATTATATTTCTTTATGTCTTTAGTTACTGTTGCTAAAAGTATTGCTAATGGTTTTCCGATGGCCGCTGTTATAACTACACCTGAAATTGCTTCAGTAATGCAACGAGCTGTCACTTTTAATACCTTTGGTGGCAATCCAATGGCGTGTACTGCTGCTATGGCCACAATGGATGTAAGTTCAATAACCACATTGTCTTAAGTAGTTAACTCGAAGGGCTAAAGAATAAATTCAATGACATAATAAACTTATTTAACTATTTCCTAAAATGAAAATGTTTAATTACGAAATACTTAAGACTTGAAAAGTAGAATTTGAAAAGAATTCCTATTGAACCACTTATGGAGACTCTTGGTAAAATATACTTACATAAAAAGGCAGTTAAAAAGCCGAAATAATTTGTAAGGCCAGAGAGAACTCAGTGGTCAAACTGTCTAAAACAGTTTTACTTAGCAATTTTTAATCATCTATATGTAAATCTATATGACTGATATCCATCTGTTTGTATCTAAACCGTTTAAATGATGTTAAAGTCAGTTTTTTAAATATACATTAGAGATTAAATTGGCATCAATCTGTAGTATTAAATAAATTATGGATATGTTTATTAACTGACTGATCTTTGCTCCAATTTAGGTTATAGATGAAGAAAAACTGCAGGAAAACTGTGATATTGTGGGTACATATTATCTGACTGAGCTAGCAAAGTTACGGGATGAATTTTCCATCGTTGGTGATGTGCGTGGTAAGGGATTAATGATTGGTGTAGAAATGGTTGAAGATAAGGTCAGTGTCTTACAGTATCTTTCTTGTAAATTAAAAACATTTTTATATAATTTTGTTTGTTTTTTTGAAAATAATATATTTTCATGCCTTATTGTCTATAGACATCAGTCATAAATATAATGCTCCAGACCAAAACAGAAAAAAAATGTTTTTATATAATGATTATAGTTTTCTTCAGTAAGGAAGGCTCAAAGTTTTTAAAATACTCCTTTCACTAAACTTATATTTGAATAAATTTGAATGTGTTCGTTTTTTTTTATAAATAAATTAGTAGATATTAAATTCCCTACTTTGCTAATAATTGAGGAAAACAAAAGCAATTTGTTTTCAATTTTTTCACAATAATAATTAATGTAAAATGGCTCCTCAAATAAAAATGGTTACTCGTTTTACATCTCCCATTTTAAACTATTATTTTTCTTTGGTACATTATCCAAGTTACTGTTACTGTATAATCCCTAATGACATTATAAACTGTTTATTGTTTCTATGTATTATACACCTCTTAACTAACAATCAAATTTTAAGACTCATCAAGACAGTGAAATTATGATTATTAATTTTTGAATTCTTAGGAATCTCGAACCCCTCTTTCTGGAGATAAGGTAGCTGATATTTGGGAAAGGACAAAGGAATATGGTGTGTTGTTTGGTAAAGGGGGAAGGTTCGGTAACGTAAGTAAATATGTTCCATAGATAAATAACAAATAAAAAATTATAGTATAAAAACAAACAACACTGTGGTCTAGTTTTTTTGTAAAAATATATGCAAGAAATTTATAAGACCTACAACACCTACATGAGGGGCACCTTTATGGTTGTTACAGGTCAGTATCTTATCTACTGTGGTGGCTGCTCGTAGTTTATGTAATCTTGTGTGATGTTAGCTTGTTATTAGAAAAACGTAATAATTAAAAATACATAAATAAAACAAGGCTATTTATTTACTAGCTAAAACTTAAACTTTCAAATTTTTGTAATTTTCCTTTAATTTTTGAACTCCTGGAGAACAGTCCATATAAATTCAGGTTTGTTAGTTCGTCTGTTATCAACTTTTCTAGGAACTTACACATTAGTTTTTTTCTGATTTTTTGCATGAAGATTTACCTTTATAACTTTCAAACAAATTTACCTTCTTGTATCTTATTCATGAACATTGTAGATTAATTACCAGGAGTCCAGCAGTCATTTTTTTTTGTTTTAAATAAAGCTAAAAGCAATATTCTCTACAATACATCAAAAATGTGTCAAAATTTTATGATTTAAATTAAGTGCTTTTGTTTCAAAATTATTATTCATGGAACACCATTTCAGAAAGAGTAAATTTGGGTGAAAATCTTTCTTCTTCTATTTATGATAAACTAAATTCTATAAAGTTTTCTTTCCATATAAATCCAGATTTAGATTTTATGGTATTTTTTTTTTTATGCAGAAAATTATTTTTGTGATGCGCTCAAGTAATCTTGTTCCATTGTGAACAAAATGACTTCGCTGTATTAACGCTAGTTTTATATGAAAAAATAATATATGACAGTATAAAATTGTTTTGATAAAGAATACATTTGTTATTTATGTTTTTCCTCTCTTTGCCATGGTATTTTTTTTTCCTACTGTTTTAAGTTTTATTGAGCAACTTTTGTATTGATGTAAACAGAATAAAGACTGATTTACTTCGTTTCTTGTAGGTGTTTCGAATCAAACCGCCAATGTGTATTACTAAAGATGATGTGAATTTCGCTGTTGCTGTCCTTAGACAATCGATCAAAGATCATCAAAATTTTTAGTTGATTTACCGCAGTTGTAAAACTTGCGAAGCAGAAATTATATAAATATGCATTTCTTTTTTTTAGTGTAAAAAAGATTTTTAATTTAATTAAATTAAATTTAATTAAATTTTAATTTATATATTAAAAATAGTGTAGTGATTTTTTTTCTTATTATTATTGCCATGCTATCATAAACCAAAGCTTAAAATGGTGCTGTGACAAAATAAAATACGATCAATAAAATAAGGTTACTCCTATATTAATGTGGAGATTAATAATCAATTAATGTGGACGCATTCCACATGTCCATTCATGTGGACACACTATGGTTCATAAAACTATAATTTAATTTATTTAAACAGTTTTCATTTAAATCAATTTAAAGCTCCCACAAAACAACTGTTTTCTTTGCATTCAATAAATTTTATTTTAGATACATTTATTCTATGAATTTACTTCTGATTGAAATTTCTGTGATTTATTTTTAGCATTTTTACTTGACCAATATTAAAATTATAAACATGGGACCGATATATTGTTTAACTTAAATTGAAGCATATCTAACATGGCAGTATATAAAAGTAAAATTAAATTTTATCATTTGATATCTTTTTTTCAGTGACTGCAGTAAATTTTGTATCGATAAAAAAGAAAAACACAAGCAAATTTTGAAGCACTCAATCTTAGCAGAATTATATATTTAAAATACATTTAAAATCAATCTTGTTCATATACTCTGTTGGTAATCAATGTTGTTGTTATTGTTGTTGTTGTTATTGCTGTTGTTGTTGTTTGTATGTTGGAGCAAGCTTAAAGTATTTGTAAAATGCTTTGATCTACTTAATTATTTTGTATTTTTTGTGTGTTGATATGTAGCAAATATAATGAGAATGTGACCTGTAACTTATAAACTACCAAACTATAACGTATTCCATTTTATCTGATTACAAATTTCTTTTAATCTATTTAAGAGGTTCAAGTTTTATTCTTTTGTCTCGCCTCGTTTTTTTTATTCTATACTAAATCATGTATTTCAAATATTGAAGTTTTTTAAATTACCAAGTTTTATAATGTTAAGTTTTAAAATCAAAGCTCTCATAGTGATAAATCTTTTTGAGGTTACGTAAACGATACGTAAAATTGCCAGCCATGAAAATGTTTGCAGTGTATGTACAATATACACTTACACAAATCGTAATTGTTCTAAATTCTAAATTTTTTTATGTTTTAAAATTATGTTTACGTGTGTTGCCGTGATATTCAATATTATATTGATATATTCATATTATACTTGGTATTGAATCTTTGATGAAATCCCTTGTGTTGTCATTCAGATGCATTTACAGTTGCGTTAAGATGCACTCTGATTTTTTTAATGAAGAAATAATTTGAAAACCTTTAGTCAGTATGAATTTGCAGGTAAAGCCTATTTTTATTGTGATGTCATCTTGGTTACCCATTGTACCCAGGAAGGATTTTTATTCTTAACTGATGAGAGTTTGTATTGCTGCACTTTAGAGAACAAAAAAAAATGTTTTGTTTGCCTGATATAAGTGTTTTGTTACAGATTCCTTAAAAAATAAAAATCGTTATTTTTTGCAATTTTGTACTAGATTAGTATTTACTTAAAAAAATGTCATTGCTTCTTGATGGTTCACCGCGGAAACGAAAGATTGCTATTGCAGAATCTCCAAGTGAGGATCAAGTGAACGAAATTATAAAAAGAAGATATTCCTGTAGAGAAGAAGAGAAAGTGGATCTTATTGGTCAAACTAAGGTGTGAAAAATTCAATCAAAACATCCGTCATTGTAGAATTTATAATTTTGTTTTGCTTTGATTTTTTATTCAGACGGCCCACTTATGGTAGATATTTGTTCAAACGGAAAGTCTTTATAAATGGTGCAACTGCATAAGCTGTATACTTTTAGACTGATATGTATATAGAGCATGCAGACACCTATGAATGTAGTACTCTTGTGTAAGTGAGACTAATGTATAAGATGTATAAGCCAGATTTATCAAAAGGAAATAAGCGAGAAATAATATATCTTGTATAAGCAAGAAACATGTATAATTAGGGAACCTATATAAGCAAGACACTCGCATAAACAAGGCACATACAGTTTAAAACCTGAATAATCGAGAAACGTGTGCCAATGGGTAACCTGCACAATCAAGACATATACATAAGTATGTAGCCTGTTTAATCAGGACACATGTATAAATAGGGAACTTGTACAAATAAGGCACCTGTATAAGCATGACACATCCTTAATTATGAAACCTGAATAATCAAGCAAATGAATATAGAGAATTTGTATAAATAAGATACCTTTCAAGTCAACTGTATGAAATTTAATTAGAGGCACCTTTGATTGATATGAACCTGAATTGGGCACCTTCAATTATATTCTTTCCTTTTTAAGCAGTCACTTCTTTCTTTTTTCTTTCTTGTTCTTTTTTCTAAGCGAAGATGTCTGGCATTAGTTTTTAAAGATAGAGTTTCATTCTTTTTTATAATACTGCTTCTACGATACTTATCTTTTTTTATCGTGCTAGGTTTTTAATGATGCAGTACACGGTCATTTTTCATTGCCGTTGTTGTTGTTTAAAATCATAGATACTCCACAATTTCAACGGCTAAGAAGGATTAAACAGCTAGGTAACAAAAATTATATATATTTATGTATTTTCTTCAATTTATGGTGTATGATACAGCTTTTGTAAGCTAGGCTCCTTCGTTGTGATCATTTGATGTATTTTCTTCAATTTATGGTGTAAAGTACAGCTTTTGT
>JAUELD010004776.1:3339-15390 GCA_031471615.1 Aglantha digitale
ATATTGAAATGCTTAAAAATCAGTTGAAAGAAGCACAAGAACTTGAAAACAGCTCAAATGACTTGAAAGACCGTGCAAATAAAGTTGATGAAGAAAACCAAAATTTAAATAAAGATTTGTTACAAGCAAGCTGCGATATTGAAATGCTTAGAAATCAGTTGAAAGAAGCACAAGAACTTGAAAACAGCTCAAATGACTTGAAAGACCGTGCAGATAAAGTTGATGAAGAAAATCAAAATTTAAACAAAGATTTGTTACAAGCTAAATGGGATATTGAAATGCTAAGAAATCAGTTGAAAACAGAGCGAGAATCAAAGGAAAAGGAAATGAAGAGCAAAGAACTGAGTGAATTAGAACATGCTAAATTGTTGGACGAAGTGAAAAAGAAAGAAAACCAGCACAACGAAAAATTTAAACGAATCACTGAATTACAATCTAAAATGCTAAAGAAAGATAAAATCATTTCGGCTAAAGATGATCTTTTAGAAGCGGCATACATGAAAGTCAAACAACTAGAGACTGAAGCTAACGACAAAGAAGGTATCAACGACAATGAAATTAGCGATATAGAAAAAAACGAGCAGCTACTAGAAGAAGCGAACTCGTCTGCTGCACAACTGAACGAGCAAGTGTTATTATTAAACAAACAACTAGAAGATATGTCTGCTAAGGTGGAGGCAGCAGAGCATGAAGCAGCAGCAAGTCAATTTAACTTGGATGACCAACATTCGATGCTGGTTGACATCCAAGGGAAATATAAATTCATAAATACACAGTTCGAATGTAAAGTAAATGAAATAAGTGTATTAACTACTGACATAGAAGAACTTAGAAACGCTGTTGAAACGTTAGAAGAGGCGAAAGTCACCCATGAAACGAAAGAAGAACACTCAAGAAACATAGAAGCGAAGTTAGAACGTAAACTGGTAGAGCTTCAGGGTTATTGCGAACAGCTAGTTATTGAGAATGGTGATTTATTGAAAAAACACCAGGTCACCACCGATGAAGAAAACAAAAAGTAAGAATTTGAATAATAAACACATTAATGTGTCCTTATTTGTACTATGGTAGTATTTGCGTTTCGTTAATTGCTCCACCTTGTACTGTGACAGAACACTAACTGCTAACGTCTTGGCCGAAATCTGAAGCGGCACTGTCATTGAGCCACTCCGACTAGGAACATATAAAAACAAAACTAAGAAACTCGGTTAAGATAGATAGATAAAGTTTAGATAGATTAGATAGATAGAAAAGAATATATTGTCTTTTTCATGAGAGTTTGATTTTAACTTAAGAATATCTATTTTATAGAACCAGTAGCAACAACAAAAAAATACTCCTCTACCAAAAAGAAGCAACTGAAGTCGCAGTGGATGAAAAACATGAAAGTGAGATTGTTGACGGTGATAGTGATTGGGATGAAGAACCTTTAGCTGATGAACCTCTGCACAACAGAGATGATAAAACTGACCACCAACAAGATATGTTGTTGTCGTAAGTCTTTTTATTATCATTCCCGGCGTGTTCAGTTGTTCGATAATTTAATAACGCCTTCTAAAGCTAAAAGAAATAATTTTTAAAGTGCGTTTATTTTTTACTAATCGCTTATTTGATCATAATTTTTAAATGCTTTCCTTTTTTTTAGGGTCAGTGCTAAAGAAGAAAACATCTCTTCACTGTTTGCTCAATTAGATATTAGACCAGAAACAAACGGTATAAAAAGTGATGATGATTGTAACGACGACATATCAGATGAGGAAAGCGTCGATTTTGACGACGATATTGATGACTTGTTGAATGGTTTAGACATTATAGACAAAAACAGATCTTCCGGTTACTCACCGAGTTGGTCTTAAAAAATAAAAATTTAAAGTTTAGGTTTTAATAAATTTTAAAATTTTATTTATTTTATTCTTATTTCTCCCTCAAGAATTATCTATGAAAAAATAAATAAATAACTTCAAATTAAGGGCTGTGAAAAACAACAATTTATATTTCCTCCTTTATGAGAATCCGAAACTTTATTTGACACATACAACATTCCACCAAACAATAGCAGGTGGTCATCCTACCAATGTCGCTTTATGAAAGCACTTCATTCCACTGTTTGGGTTAAGGAATAATAGTGAGAATTGACCTGATCATCTCTTCCGTGAAAACTCGTAACAGCTCGTAAAAACTACGAACGAGGAAATATCTTAAATTATATTCTCGTAAAGTAAAAAAATATTAACATTCGGTTTACCCAAAAAAATAATTTTTACCACTTCGAAATCTGGCGAATCAAACAATGTTCTGTTCGGTAAAATAAACTCTTGAGCAAATTCCAACATTGATATTCATTATTAAAATCTTATTAAATCATTAAAATCTTACTGGAAACGAATCCAATATTTAGTTGTATGAGTTTGTTTATTACTTAGCTACCACATAACTAATATTCTTCACTGAATTTTCAAACTGTGTCGTAAACACAATAACACACGATGACACTTCTTTCGCCACACTTCCATCGACAACTTGTCATAGAAATTTGCTTTCGTAACTTCCTTTCGAAAATTTACTGTTAAAACTTTGAGCCTGCGAAATAAACTTAGCTTTTTCTTTCGGATCCGTACGATTAATAGCCAGATCTCGGTCCCGGTTAAACGGACGACGAATGCCAGTGTCTTCGGACTTAAAAAGAAAATGTAAGATCCAGAATAAAAAAAAATGTCTAAATTTCACAAATTTAGTCATAAATTAGTAGTAATAACATTTAATCGCAGACAATGACTTAATACTAATCAACAAAATAACACTAAAAATAAAGAAGCATTGAGACTCAACTAAAACAGATCAAGCTTACGTATAAAAGGAAAGTTACATCATTTAAGAAGTTGATCTTAAACAAAATTGAAATCAATAACATTGGATAGCTAGAAGAGTAAATAAGGTATTTTACTTACTTTATCTTTTTTATTTTTATGCATTTCGAGAAGTGATTGAGGTCGAGTTTTGTTCTAAACAAAAGGAGAAACAAATCGATAACATGGTGCGTTTAAATCGAAGAAATAAGAAATAAGTGTGCGCTTAAGTCGATAAAATGGGATATATGTGCGTCCAAAGCGTTGTGTTGTAACATTAAAAGGTTAAACTTGCTAGCTACGTTAAAGTTGTGGAAGATTATTCTTACATTATAGTTGGTGACGCGTTCTTCCATTTCTTTCTCTTCAGCAGTAGGCACTTTTTCTACCTCTTTCTTCACTTTCTTGACAGGTGGATTATTTCGATTATCTCGTGCCTCCTAAATAAGAAGTATCATTTACAATGAAATTAAACGAACAGGACCTGTATGGGCATACACCGTCCCCCCCTACCCCACACATGCATTCTTTATATAAAAAAACATCAACACAGATGCAAGGGAATAGCAAACATAAAAATACTATCCACATTTAAACATTTAAGATTATTAAATAAATCATGTCCGATCACCCGTCAATCGTTACCAACTATATTTCCCAAAAGTCTGTGGCCTCACAACCCGAGATAATGGTAGTGCCAACTACCTTAAAAATCCTAGCGTCTTCCTCGTAGATTAAAATTGTAAAACCCAAACATTCCAGCATTAAAAAGATGATGAACGGTGAGTAATAATAAAGCTACTAAAAATTACCTGACGCTTGCGTTCCTTATCAGCCGGCGTGTCGGTCCAAATAGATTGGTCGCCAAGATTGACCGCTTTCGAACGGAACGACCGGGGACCCAATCCTAAATAAATAATGTGGTCAGACCTTTATCATTAAAAAAAAAGTGTTTTCATTTAAAGAGAAACAAGTAAGAACTAAACGTAAATAAATAAATTGCTACTTTGTGACCACTAGACATAGTCACAGCATTGTTTAGGGCGATGGTGTTTTGGGGGACGAGGGTGGAAATGTTTTTATTGTTAAATAGTGGATTGTTAAATATTTTTTCCGATTACTCCCAATGGAAAAAACAATTTTTTCCGCACCATTCACCTACAAGTCAATAACATCCTATTCTTACCAAAGTTTTTCGTCAACGCATCGGGTAATTCTGTCATCCAACTTTCGCGCTCTAACTTTTCATTAGGGTCGTTCTAAAAAAAAGTACACACTTTCTTTTGATACAAAATGGTCAACACAAACCAACGACAATGTTCAACAAAAACCAACAAAAATGGTCAACACGAACCAACAAAAATGGTCAACATAAACCAACAAAAATGGCCAACACAAACCAACTAAATTGGTCAACACAATCCAACAAAAATGGTCAACATAAACCAACAAAAATGGTCAACACAATCCAACAACAATTGTCAACATAAACCAACAAAAATGGTCAACACAATCCAACAACAATTGTCAACATAAACCAACAAGAATGGTCAACACGAACCAACAACAGTGGTCAACATAAACCAACAAAAATGGTCAACACCAACATTGGTCAATAAATTAAAGAATAATTATAATACTTATTATGAAATTGAAGCAACAATAATCGTGCTAATTAAACCTTTTAGTTAGCTTTCGTGTTCTTACCTTTCCAGTGAGTTTATTTTTCATAGACTCTGCGCGTTGTTCGAACTCTTTTTGAATCCTTTCAGTAGCAGTCAACTGAACGAAAAAAAATAATGTTGAATTCTTTTAAGTAGAAGTCAACTAAACGAAATTTATTGTGAATTTTTAGCCAACTAGACGAAAACTTTAGTGAATTCTTTCCGTAGTAGTTAATTAAACCCTGCTTACACAGGTGGCGCTTGTTGACATGGTTACAATTATCAAATAAATAAAGTAAATAAGTATTTGTACCTACGTCATTTTGTACTGAAGGTAATATTGGTCCAATAACATTACTATCATCGTCTTCGTCTTCATCTTCATCTATGTTTTCTTCTGCAAAAACAAATCATGTTTTTCATTATTTTATTACAATAATAAACTTTACCTCGTTTTTCTATTTTTTTGATAATGAAAATGTCTTGTATTATAGTTTTCCCTTGCATTTACTTAAATAAACAGTTACTTATAAGAGCAAAAATACAATCAAATACCCCTCACCGTTTGTTATATGGGTGGGTAAGCTTGGTCTCATAACTTTCTCCTTGTCGTTCTGATCTTGAAATCCAGGGGGTAGAGATGGACCATATGAAGTATTATCTGAATCCAAATCTCTAATTTCATTTGAAACAGAAGTTGGGAGCATAGGTCCAACTGCTTGGACATCTGTGTTACCTTTACGCAAATGGGCAGGAAGTTGAGGTCCGATATTAGACATTTTATAAATAACTTTTAATAATCTAAAACGACAAATTGAGGCTTAAAAACGACACAAACGAAACAAGGAATAAGTATTTATGTAAATAGCATTCTCTTAGTACGGACATGTTTGTTGTTCTTAAAATCACTTTTAAAACCAAAGTTGATTATTATGGTGGATATTTCTAATGAAGAATAATCTTTCGGAATTTCTAACTACAGACAATCATCTAGTGAAAAAAATTTTGGGTCGAAAAGAAAATTTTAGAGTTATTAAAGTTATTTTAATTTTTAAAGGTACTTGGTTTTTACAGATGCCAGCCTTTATACGGTACAAAGCTGGGTGTGGTCAGGATTGGAGAAAGTGTGAAGGAAAATATAATTTAAAAATAGCCCTTCTTTATTTGTCACACTGCATAAATACATTTAAACCTTATCAAAATTTTAATTATTAAAATTAAAAAAGAAAGTAATTTGTAAAACTCTGCTACGATCGTTACATAAATGCTTCTGAGGCAGCTGCAAAATGTCTTTACGTAAATTACAACAAAGAATACTCCTATCACTATTCAGTAGACTAACATATATATGTTAAAACTTTGACAATCCTAACTAGTGTCTTTACATGAGATATTTTTATAAATAAGATCTTGAAACCGCAGAAAATAAAGCTGCGTTCATAAAATTAAAAGAATACTGTAAGACATAATATTTTATCCAGTCAATCAGTAAAACAAGCTTCTGGTGTTCGTCATTGCGCTACTTTTTCCCTTCCACCATTATGATATGATAACCAAAGTTAGTCTTTACAGGTGGATCAGTGTAAACAGGACTATCTAAAGAACTAGTTTGTAATGCGAAAGCGGCTTCTTGAAAAGGGCCAACCTAGAAATATAATTACTCGCATGTAACTAAACCTACCTTTCTATCTCTCTAACTAATGGAAGAGAATCCAAATTCTTATAAAATTGACCCATAATAAGCCCAGGTTGTTGGGTATTTATTAATATTTTAAATATCTTTAACTGTCAATAGATATGTTGGACCACTAATCTAGGTTTAAGAGAATAGGGTTCATTCCCACTGTTATACCATAGACCATAAGACCATACTTTCTTACATGCAGTTCAATATACAATTTCTTCCATAATCCTTTTCATAATTTAAAACACCAATAAAAAAAGCTGAAAAATTGATTTCTACTAAAAGTTAATAAGACCACCTACCATAGACCCTCTAACTTTCCATCCCAAATCTCCCTAAAACAACAAAAAACAAAGTTAAAATCCTATACAAATCTATATCACTAGCTTTTGATTTTGCGGTCATTTTCAATGTTCTTTAAAAACAAAAGGAGGCATTGTTTTTATGTATTGTTAAATTGTTACCCCTTGTCTGGCTTTATCTTCACTGTATTGTGTAGCAACCTCACTAAATCGTTTACCAGCTTTCAGCTGTTCCATAGCTTCCATGCATTTACCATGCTTTTCACACAGAATATGTCGTACCTAAGATAAACCCTAGATGTATGTCACAAACAGTATATGACATGGTTTAGTGTAACATTTATAGCTTGTTCGTTAATTTTAAGTTTAAACATCGACCCTGTGGTTTATTCAATATTCTATTTATTTATTTATTATTTATTCTAAATATTCTATTTTGATACTTGTTAGAACTGATATGCATTATGATACTAATAATAAATAAATAATAAATTGCGCAGAAATATAACAGAAGCTTACTTTAACATGAGTTCCAGCATTTGATTTCTTTCCACCACTTTTCCCATCTATAAAAAATTTAAATATTATAGTGATCCTGCATAACTAACAAAATGATAGCTATCAAAAGATATTGGCTATCAAAATACCATATCAAAAGGTTTGTAGTCTTTTGGGTAAAAGATTACAAGGGATTAAAAGTCTGGCACTTGAAAGAGGTTAAGCAGAATACTGTAAGTATGTAATAAAACTAAAGAGAATGAATATAATGGTAAATCATGTCTCCGTGAGGGAGGAATGCGTTTTGTATCAATAGTTTCTTACCTGAGCCTGCTTCTGCTTTGGCAGCTGCCTTGGCTCCCTTCCCGCCACCACCGCTAGGTTTACCACCACCTTTGTTACCACCTCCTTTACCCATCAATATATAAAATCTACTCAATATTCAAGACAGATCTTTACTAAGAAATGTATATTTATTTTATCTATATTCTTACAATCAGCCCGCAATTTCAATTGACAAAAAACAATTATATATCCCTTTATATAGAGCAGTTATCTGCTGGTAGCTGTCATTATCTAAAAGTTAGTAAGCAATATTTGATGTTGTAATTCTCATAATACTTTCAGGAGGATTGTTTTCATTAAAAATTGGGCTACGAATTTCATGATCAAGATTAAATGAGGGTGGGACTTTAAATGGGGGAGGGGGGTTCTTTTGACAGCATACTTAGATATAAAATGGAGAACAAACTATTTATCAGAAAGCTAATACAAAAATAATAAATAACATTTTTTAGGTTTGATTACATTTTTCATCACCTTGTCAATTAAAACCATTACAATTATATTTTCAAATAACGGCGTACACATAAAAGTTGATAAGTTAAGTTAAGCATATTCACACTACCAAGACTATAAATAAAATAAACATTTTTTGAAAGCACACAGGCAGACATTATTATATCTAAATCTGAATGATAAGCTTACGATGAAAATGAAGTCAAAAGGTTTGATTAAAATGATAATGCTGAAAGATATTTTATTACAAATTATACTTCTGATACTTCTGGATTAGTATTGCCCAATTGTAAACAAAGAGCAAATAATACTAAATAGTCCAAAAAACATACATAATTGTTTTTAACTCATCTCAGATAAGCACACGAAGAGAAAAATTGAGAAAAATCAGCAGATTTCAATAAGTCTCGTATACAAACGGAGGAGGTACATACATACAACTTGTACAGCACTTTGAAGAGATCCTCAATTTATCAAGGGGCAGAGAGAAATAAAATCTCACATTATATTTATTCAAAAACATATATGTACCACATTCTCCTATCGAATAAATAACAAACTATACAATTTTTATGTCAAATATTTTCATAAACGCTACTTTAGGTAGGTAGCATGCGAAATGTGGCAGATATAATGCAAGCTGCACTGAATAACGAAAAGCTAAACAGTGGAACTTTAACCTCATCCACCGCCAGATACATCTAAAAGAAATTGGAAAAGAATATATACAAAATTCATGCATATAAACCTCTATTTGTATAACTAATAGAAAAAACCTATAAGATAAATTTATTGTACAAATTTATTGTACAAACATACACACACTTAAAGTTAAAACCAAATTAAACATACTCCTTCTAGCTGAAGGTCTGTATCCAGAAGATCCTCCAGGACCAGCCAGTGGATTGTAATCTAAAATAATCACTAATGTATTAATAATACTTTAATAAAAAAACAAGTGGCTCAAATGAAAATAAAAGAACTTTTTAAAAACATCAAACAACTTTTTAAAATTTATCATTCAAAGCTTTATCATCTTTATCTTTTTCTTTGTATCAACAAAAAAATATTGACAAAAATTTAGGTAAAATTTGACTTTTCTAACCTGAGGAAATTAGACATGAACAAATCTATGCACCACTCTTGCAATACTGTCATAATAGTAAAAAATGTTGATAAAAACATATTCTAAGTATACCGCTAAAAATGTTTTCTTTGATTTTTCGAGATGATTTTAAGAGATGCCACTAAATACTGCCAGAGAATTTGAGTGTAAAGTATATAACTTGAAGAGACAAAAAAAGACGGTAAATCCGTATTACCTGACGGACGTAATGATTTTTTAGGTTTTATATAGCCAGTTCCTGTATTTTCTTTTTTACTATCCTAAAAAAGAAAAATATTGGATTGAAAAATAACATCGCCGCACCAACCAATTAGTAACCAATTATCAATTGAAGACAGTAGAAGCATGTTTAACACATTTTGTTTCAAAATTTTAGTCCACAATAAAGAACTTTATGTTTTATATTATCAAATCTGCCATTTCATGGAAAAATGTAAGCATGTGAAAATTTCTATTGAAAAAAAATTGTTTTAACTTACAGCCACTATTTACTTTTTTGATACAAAACAAATTTAACTTATTAAACTTATTTAATAACTGAGAAGATTTTGTTTTAATGTAAGTATTGAAAAAGCAAAATTACCTCCAATTTATATTTTGAATGATATCCTTTGCCCTGTACATGATTATCCCATTCTTGAATTTTCTTCAGCCTTTTTTCTTCGTCTTTCTATTTATAGAAGAAAAGACATTGTAAAATGTTATGATGTAATATTTAAAAATACCTTAAAAGAATTACGAACTGAAATGACAAAGAAGGATTGTGTTTAAAAGGTTAAAAAAATATTTTATTGAAAAATCTCTTTTCGTTCTCCTGGTTATGTTTGATATGTAAATTATTCAAAAAAAAAAACACTAAGATGAAAAAGGGTATATTTACAATTTCTTGAGCAATTTTTTTCTTTCTTGCATCTTCATTCACTTTTTGTTGAAGTCTTAATCGAGACTGTTCAAGTGACAACTGGATTTGATATGCCTTATCAGGATCTGAAATCATAAATAGGGTAATGTAATAATGTAGGGTAATTTTCACTATCATTTTCTTTGCAAGAAATGTCACATATATTGCGATGCTATTGCTTTGCAAGTCAGGAACACTGGTGCGAGTAAAACTACATCATTTTGACAATATTATTATCATTTAAAGAGTACTACACCACTTATACACTACCATTATAAGAATATAACATTTCTAGTACTGGTGTATGGAACATCGTCTCTTTGACAAAATTTCATCCAGAAAAAACTAAAGAACTGTTATGGAAATTGTGTTGAATATGAACAGACAGACAGATCCTTATTTAGGTCCTTTTATTCAAAACAGGGGTCCAGCAAGTAAAATCATTTTACCTTTTTTTAAGATTGTATCCTCAGCAGCATCTTGGCGTTTTTGATTCCATTTTCGATAAACTGGTTCATACTTGTGATAAAGATAGACTATCAATACAACACCGATCAAAACAAACCAGCCATAATTCTCGAGCAATGTGACTACTACATTTATAAAACAGAGAAATTCAACATTTACTGTAAAGACACTAGCCACTTGAAAGTCTAATAAGTTCTAATTCTTTATTTTTGGGCAATAAAAAGAAAGACAAACGTTACTTGGTCTGTCATTTTCCTATATTTTGGACCAATAAAGGCACTATGAATCTTGGGTTTAGCTGTGTTGCAGAATTCAATATAGTTTGAACCAGCTTCCCAAAGCAAAAGGACTGTGGCTATGAGGACCCTAAGAAGACTTTAAATAGGACAATAGTATTTCCTGCATTTTAGTTAAGCTTAAATTGTCAACAAATATGGCTGAAGCTGTTCAACATGTAACAATTTTTAGAAGAATGTTTCTAAGTAAAATTCTATGTTAAGGATGACGCATTTAATATATTTTAAAAAGAATAAATTGAAGACTTACATGATGTAAAGATGTTTGAAATGGCTTCTGGCGTTGCATTAGTTAATTTGATATTTTCATCATCGACATGTGATGCAGAATCTGTATTGACTTCTACTTTCATATCAGAGTTGGAATTTTATTTTATCAATTTTTTTTATTTTTTCTAAAAATGAAACACACACATACATATATAATATAATAACAACATTCATACATTATATATAAATAAATCTTATATAAAGACAACAACAAAGAGAACTCAAATAAGAAGCTGACCAAATGAAAGAAGCATCTTCATTTTAGAAGATAAGAAAGAATCAAGATACAGGATAACTATGATCACTTATGATTATGATTTACTTTTGAGGTAAAAACAAAGAAACTTTAAAAGTAACTTTGTTCCTAGTTTGTTCCTAGTTAGAGATCTAGAATCTAAATTTTGATGTGACACCAATTATGACAACTTCAAAAATAAAATATCTGTAGTGCAATAAAGACATTCCTATTAAACTTTAAAATTTATTTCAAAAATGGTTTCATTCAAACATTTGAAGTCTTAGTTTGGCATTGAGTGCCAGTTAAAAACAAACTACTAAGAGATTGTTGGCTAGCGCAAATCAAGCAAGAACCCCAGAAAGAAGAAAACTTTGCAATATGAGGCAATACCAATACAATGTAATATTTATTACATTTCACTAGTGATTGTTATGTTTATGTAAATATTATGATACAAAGTATTAAGTAAATAAACAATTTTTGTTTTCTTAGTCGTCTCATTTTATTTTAAAAGGCATACATCGACATAATTATCTGAGAGTCACAATCAGTTATTTTGAATATCTTCACACATATTGCCCATTGAAAATAGGAAAATACTTTTTACAGACAAAGATAAAATCATAAAGAAAACATATCACAGCTTTTATATGTAATATTAACCCTCTATTCCTTGCATTTTCCAGTTACATTACAAAAAAAAAAGAGAAAATAAAGATACCAGATAATACATAGCCTACTTGAATCTTTAACCTGAAAAATAAAATTTTAGTCAAAAATAAATAAAAATATAACAAAATCTTGACATATATACTGTAAAATATATAAATATATAAAAAATATAAAAATATACAAATATATCTAGTAAAGTTTCTAAAAGCGGTGTCATAGAATTAGGACTTTCTGATCATCAGTTGATATTTTGTACTAGAAAATTAAGCAAGACAAAATACTTCTCTC
>JAUELD010004887.1:4135-15368 GCA_031471615.1 Aglantha digitale
TATCTAAATTTATATTCACAAAGGGGTTTATTCGAAAAAAATATTTTGAAAAAAGTTCGCTGACACCTGAGGTACACAAATATTAATATTTTCAAAATCATAATATCGACAAATTGTTTTCGATCAAGTTTTGTTAGTAAAATCTCTTTATCGGCAGTGTCAAAAGCCTTTTGCAGCCAAAGTAACCTTCATCCAAAGCTTCTTGTATTGATTGAACTAAACTCAAGAGAGCAAAAACTGTTAAGTGCTTTTGTCTAAACCCGAATTGAGTGTGATAAATTATTTAAGATTGCTCAAGAAAGTCATATAGTCTGTTATAAGCAAGTCCTGCTAAAATCTTGTCAACATTCGATAGTAGAGAACGGTATAGGTCAGTTGTTAAAAAGTTTGGAGTTTTTGTTATGAATAGGTATAACTTTTGATATTTTTAAAACCGCTTGTGAAAAGGAGGCATTAAATATTAAAGAAAGATCCTTAGAAATTTCTGGTTTAATGAATTTAAAGATGTAAGATGGGATAATGTTAGGTCCTGAAGATTTACAATTATCAATTATTTTATGATTTCATCATCGAAAAGTGAATTAGGATAAGGGTTCCCTAAATGATGTAGGAATGGTTTACGACTTGTATGTATTTCGGATCGAACTTTGGAACTAATTTTAGAGAAGTAGTCATTAAAAACATTTGCAATTAGAGTCAGTAATTATTATTAACAGTTAGTGAGAAAAGAGGAAACTTTTCATTGCTTTTCATTTTAATAATATCAGGTCGCCTTGATATCATTATAGTTTTTGGTGAAATAAGAATCAAAATGATTTTTTTTAGATTGTTTAGTAATGGTCTATATAAGATTTCAGTAGACTTTGTGCTCATTATGAGGTATCTTTCTAGAATTAATAAAATTCTATCAAAATTAAAATTTTGATTTTTAATTTTGATAGAATATTTGATTGCTGATGCAATCCAGGGCTTGATTTGAAGTTTAAGATCTTGTTTATTAAGCTTTTTAAAGGGGGCATGAGTAGCTATAAATCCAAGGAGAAAAAAAGCATAAATCCAAGGAGAAATTGGCGTCAAGTTCGTCAATTTTCTATAAGAATGGCAAAGAACACATCAAATGGTCTATCTTCCAATAACACATTTTGTGTAAGAGAAACTCCAGCAGTTGAAGATCAATATAAATTAAATAATGAGGTTTGCACGTTTGAAGATAAGTTACCTTCTTTGAATGACTTAGAGATACTTGATCTTGCGAAAAAAGAATGTTTTTATTCCTGATAGAAATTACCAATTTAAAAAGAGAAATGGCAGTTTCTTTAATAAAGATTAGTTTCATAAGATATATTTGACTGTACTATTCACCTTATAGAAATGGTAGGTTATGCTTACGTTGTATTTTTTTCTCTGATAAGTTTCCATGTTTAAATAAAAACATGAAGCACAATATGCTTATTAAGCATCTCCGTGGTTAGTTGATAAAAATGTTAAATAATCATTCTTTGTTAAAAAGCATGATTTTATTATATAATTTTATTATATAAGTGAATTGCAATCTGCCCAGAGAAACATGAGAGATATATTTTTGGATAAAATTTTTTTTTATAAATAACTAGTAACGCAAGACACTAGTTTTATATTTTATGATACAATAAAAAGCTATAATAAATGAGTAAACCTTTGAAGATGTCATATGACAACTAAAGACACAAAATGAGGGTTGAAAAATAAACCGTTTCCAAGCTATCGTATCAAATATAAGAGAAAAACAAAGGTTTTTTCGACATGAAAATACTATAATTTTAAGGGAAGAATTGTGTTTATTTTTTCGTTTATATAAAATTATCATATTCAAATTTTTACTAACTAACACAAATATAGATAACACAAATAAAATAAGATTTGGTTATGTTTGATAACAATTATAACTCTGTTGGCATATTTTCTACTTTATCATGGTTCATATCCCTTGTTTCAAAATTTGAGAATGTCCGAAAGATGAGTAAACTCCATACGAACATTGAATTCTCAGACAAACGCTTTTTCGAATATTATTATATTTAAGTGTTAGTATATGCAAAAGCTACTTTTTAAAAAATGACAGTTCGTTAACTATTCAGATGTTTTTGTTACAGTTGAATAATTTACAAACTGCCTATTCAAAAAATAAAACTGATTGTATTGTGCGAAAACTGTATATATTCAATAAATTGGAAAAGATAGCCTAAACATTCAAGTTTTGATTTTTTAGCTACAATGTCACTTCTTCTTATTTTGAACAGTTATACATTGGACAGTTATTTTTTATCAATATTATATTTATCAAACTTGAGAATATTTTTACGTAAATTTTTACTTTAATTTATGTTTACAGGTAAAATGTCATATCCAATTGCCGTATATCTTTTTTAATTTTTTTTAACGTAGCTAACAGGTGACATAAATGATGTTTTACAACATTTGATGTCTCTGGTTATTATTTTACTTGTTTTTGTTTGAATAATTTGAGACCTTGACTCTCCAAAGTCATTCATTTTAGCTTCTATCAATATCGAATTTAAGCATGCTCATATAAACAGTTACGAATGGTGGTATATATTGATTGATTCCAGAGATTAAATAAATCATATGAAACATTACATTTTTTTAAAAAAAAAATATTTTTATTATTTTCTTTGTTAAAAAGGTGATCTAATCAATCACGGAACTTCAAAATGAGAAGCTTTTAATCAATAAAAAAAGTACTTTAAACTTTCCGCTTAGTTTAAAAAATCCCGTGCATTGCAACGTAATAGCAATTTACAAAACTAAAAAGTTAGTAAAAAATAACTTCACGGAGATAAAAACAGATTCTCTCTTAATTGAAAATTTATTTCCGTATCTGCACATAAGTCTTCTGAACTTAAATCAAGCTACTATTTATTAACAATAGATTGGATTTCCAAAAGTGAGTTGTAAGAGTAGCATACCATTCATATTACCTAATAAACTTTTGCAGATATTGAAAAAAGTTGCTCACAATGCTAACCAAAATATGATTTTTTCTGAAATTTGATTTTGTCACGTGACTGAATAGCCTACTGATATTCACAGATCTCGATTTCTCACAGGCAATCGATTGGCTTCATTTTTATCGTGCTGCCTATTTCCCCCCCCGTTGAACACGGAGTATGTATGCACAAAACCCAGCACGTCATGTTTACTTATACTTACCAAAAAGAACCTTCAGGAAACAAACGATCACTTCATAAAAAAGCTAACAAAATAAGTCTTATACATAAATCTTATAATAAAACTTTGCTCAGCCAGAGAGCTAATAAATCAAAATAAATTAAAGAATTATTAGATCAACAGATTAATGATCAGAGAGCAGACTTGTTCTTAAAATTATTCTATGTGGTAGGTTAGGTTTTCCTCTTCGTGGTATAGAAGAGATTTTAAATTCCAACCTAATATCTTTGAATACTCTGCGGGAATGGTCGCTAATCCTCACTTTCAAGAGTTGCTTAATAAAGTGCAAGGTTCGTTTTAAATGAGAAGCTCAAAACAATCTAATTAACTGCATTGCACAAGTTATCACTAAAAAGCTAAAAAATAAAGTAAAAAAATAAGTAAGACTGTGCGGGAAAAGAACTGTTTGCTCTTTGCTTAATATATATGGATAGGGATGAATTAAAAATTGAAGAAGAAGAAGTTTGCAAGGTTTTTATCATGCAATGAAGGTCTGTCGGGGGAAGGATTGACAAATATTATTTTAAAATCTTTAGCAAATGATTTAAACTTACATCTTCAAAATTGCAGGGGTCAAGGATATGATGATGAAGTGGCAGTTAACAATAGCATTGTGCTTGTTTAGACAAGAAATACGTTTATACGTTGTGACCAGCTCTTTTTGCAGCAAAAAATTCTTCTAACCGAACTCGTCTGATGAATTCGACATTTTTTAGCCACGAGAACAGCTCTTTCAATACCACATCTAAACTGAAATCTATTGACAGACATACAAATTCAAGACAAGAAGCACTCTCTAATAAGTACTTACCTTTTTACAGTTAGCCTCATAAAAACAGATGAATCTATATAACCCAAGCGTCTCGTAATTATTGATTGACCCATGCAGAATATCAAACTGTATGTGTCAAATATTTCTTGTAAAGTCATTTTTTCATTACAAGCTATGAAAACCCATTTGGAGCCATTTTGTAAGCATTGTTTATATAATAGCTACCACTTTGTATGCCTGAAAACATTTGAAGCAAGCATAAAAAACTCACAGAAACATTATTTGTTTGGTGACTTTATAGAAATATCTAGTATTATTTCGTAAAAAAATTGTCATTTTTCTTGTATCCTTGAAAAATCTCTACGCTGAAGTTCAACAGAAACGTTTAAAAGGGAGCCTGTTTTTTTTGCGCCATTATAAAACTATCCTAGCTGCAAAAGTGAAATAAAAAACATTTTATAGAATCTATTAGCTATTCGGAGTAAAGTTTTATTTTTAATATCTTCCAAAAGTTTTTCTATTAAACGAGAAAATAAAATTTATAAAAAACAAAAATACGGTTTTCTTTTAAAAAAATAGGGTTTTTCAAATCCCAGAAATTTTGGAATTTTAAAAAAATTTGAGGTAAAGACAACGCATTATCTTAATGCTCGAGTACAAAACAATGGCGTACGTAGATGTAGATGACGAAAATAATTATTGATAGCAAACATAATCATAAATTGAAATCTAATCAAAATTTTAAGTAAAAATTACAAAAATCGACGCATGATTCAGCACTATTTCATTTTTAAAACATAACCAAAAAAACATTCATTGTGGGAAACAATTTTTATCAATTGGTGTTTTTAAGTCACTAACCAAATAAGAATTCCATAAGAAGTTCATAAAAAATTTCTCTTCGAATTACTAGTTTAGTTAAATAACATATTTGTACTGGGTAATAATAAATAATACATTATAAAACACAAAAAGTAAATATTATACAAAAATCTATATTATCAGCGGAAAATGAATTGCATCTCAATTATTTTGTTGATGTATATCGTGTGTCATCTTTAAAATAACAAACAATTATCTGCCATATAGCATAAAATAGCTTGTGTTTTTGTCTCTATTCTTGACTTGACATGAATCTCACTAGCATAAACTTCCACCATTATGAATTTTTGAATTTGAATTTAAGAAAAAATGAATTCGATATTCGAAGTTCTCTTCAAGTTCTCTTCTAGCCTCAAATTTAAGCTTTAATAACCAGTACAGAAGTTACAGACATCGTAGTTTGCCATATTTGCATAGGAATTAAGTGTAGTTTAGTTTTGTAGTTCTTTTAAGGTTTATCTCAAAAATGTAATTTTCATGCTGCTATAACTTTTTTCCAGTTTTCCTAAATTAATAATAATTTATATGTAAATTTAAGTTTACACAAGGAATCCGAATATATAATTTATTTATCATAAAATGCAATATAAAAAAAATTCAAAATTGTGGAACACTAAAAGAGAGATATTGTCAAAGTCAACACGTGTTATAAAAATTCTGGTAATGATATATTTTTCAGATTCTAGAAAAACTTTAATAAATATATAAATAACTTTTATAGGGGAGTTAAATTTTACCTGTTAATATATTTCGAATAAAAGCTTTAAACTGGATAAAGAAGTTTGTATCTACTTAATATATTCTTTATAATTCTTATTAATTTATTTAGTTTTTTTTCAATATTTTCTTTGATGCCAACCTGATTGAAATAATCTTTTCATTTAGTAACAACTTGGTTTTGAGGTTGATTTGAGATAAAATCAACCAAGCTATTTAACAAAACGAATGAGATCAACACGAAAGTAAAATGAGTTTTGTAAATAATAATAAAATTCAAAAAGATTCGAAGAAAACAGTTACAGAAAAAAGGTCAGCAAAAAGAACCATCAAAATAAAATTGAATTGAAATTAGCTGTAACTTTACTCCCCCTCTCTCAGTTATTTATTAAAATAACAAATATGAGGAAGAATATAATTGTTTGGGACAAGTTACAACTTTGCTACTGAAAGTTTCACCATACGAGAAAAAACCAAAAAACCGTAGCTATGTGCCATTTTGCCATTAACCTTGCAATTACTAGCTTGTCCTCGGCAAATTTACAATTGTTATTAGCTATTATGCACAAGGAGATATTGCAAAACATCTATTTAAATCTAGCAAATTCCGGTTTTTAGAAGCATCTCGCACTGAGGCAAAGTTTTAAGCAAATAAATGTCAGCGAAATGGGTTTTCAACTCAAAGATTTGTATTTGGGATTTGTATTTTGTAACTGAAAAGTGAAAATAATATACAAAAAAATTAAAAAGGTTTTTATACCCTAATTTTTTTTTTAGAAACAATGTTTTCGAGTTAAAATTAGTACAGTGTTCCTTTATAATCTTGAAAAATCAATTATTTATGTTGAAATCAGTTAAAATATTGTTGTACAGTATACCTAGTTTGTTCGATACTCCATGCATTGAATGAAACAACTAGAGCGAACTACTTTTAAAGTAATGACGGAATTGAAGTGTTTAAAGCCAAAAATGGTGTAACTACACGAGGTAAAAAGACAAAAAATTTGTCTTTAGGATTATAATAATTTTCTAATTTATCTTTAAAAAGGTTTATCAAAAGTTAATGTTTTTAGTTTAGTTTATTGAGTTTTGTCAGCAGTTTAACAGTTTTTACTTATATAGAGGCATAAAAAAAATTATTATGATGACCTTAAAGTGCTGTATTACAACTTCCAATGCCACCTTTAAAAAATTCAGATAATAAGTTAGTGTTAAGACTTATGAATCTTTATAAAGAAATACCATCAAAAATACTTTTTTTATTTATCAGCAGTTTATACATAATAAATGTTTTCATAAACAAGATTAATTATAGTTGTTCTGGGGTCGGTCATTACAATCTTCCCATGCTTTCAAGGGTGATTAATAAAATAAAAATACCTACCTGCAACAAGAAAAAAAAATTATAAAATAATAATAATTTTCATTTATACATTCGAGTATATATATCATTTTGACATGTATTATTCAATAGAAACTAAGATTCACTTTCTAGCTGCTGGGACTTATGTAACATTTGAATATTAAAAATACCATTCTTAGGTAACTGTTGCAACGTTTTTATAGTAAAGAAAAAATTAGTTGAATAATTATATAAAAAACGATTCTACTTTCAGATTTCATAATGATAAAATGAATTTGAGTTTAGGTTACACAGGAGGTGTACAAAACAAAGTAAGATAAGATCTTTAGATAAAAAACCCTCAAAGAAACCCCCGTACTTTTGAGGTTTATCAAGTGCTTCTACATATATAGTCTTTTATTTTACAAAGTTCATATTGTGAATACGATACGTAACATTGACATCAAGAAGAGAAGGCATTATCATAACATGAGAGGTAATTTTCATATACCTGTTAATATAGTAGTGACGCAAAATTAATTTTTCAATTTGGCCATACAATACTATAAATAGCATGATATCCGCGTCAAAATTCCTCATGAAAACTTAAATTCTATTTTACAATGAGAAATGATGCTTTCAAAAGGAAGAAATACTTTTTCGCTTTATTTTTTAGTGTTCCAAATCAGTATTATCATTTTTTTTCATCTGGTGAACAGAAGTTCGGCTAGAAATTGCAGGAGTCTTTGCAGTGGTGTCTACGATCTATGTCAATTAGCTATAAAACATTTCAAGGAGACTTTGGTTTGCATTCAAGTTCGAAAGAAATGCAGAACCAAATGTCGTAGAAAACGGCATATAATCTCTAAAGAACGCTTTCCAGCTAAAAATGAAAGTATCAGAAAATGGATGGACAACTTCAAACATATGAAGCAGATATCTATTGAAAAAAACAAGATTTAATATTGTTTTATGTTGTACAGCCTGGTTGTTGTTGTTGTCCAAAGAAACCTCTTTTGGTTTTATGTATATGTAAGTGGCATAAACACACCGAAGATAAAAAACCTAATATGTTAATTCAATGACATGCTTTAGAAATCTTTTTTTAGCAAAATCAGTTTAAATAATTGTATAATATATAAATTTGTATAGCTATATACTGACATTACAGCATTAAATCTGTCCTATATTAATACGCTAAGAGATGTAGAAAGGGTAGTGTGGCTGGCCTTACCTGCTTTTTACCTTCTATCAGCTTTCCTTTGCAAAAAACGTCAAATATAATTATGATGTCAAGGCATTGAAACTAAAGAATATGGGTCTTATTGCTGAGTAAATATATATAGTTTTCGCTACATTATCATTAACCATTATTTTAATGGGTATATATATAGCTTGTAATGTTATGAATGATATGGATATGCTTGTTTATTGTAAATGTTTGTAAATAGTTTTTTTTCAATAATATAAATTAATCTGAATATCTCTTAATTTTGTTCTACTGCTTTATTTTTATCTTTTTGTTATCAGGAGTTGATCGGTAGTAGTACCCAAAACATAAAGACTTTTATCTATCTAATAGAAAAAGTTATGTAACGATTTTGTTGAGACTAGTTTTTAGTTCCATTTAAAGTTTTCTGCATTAAACTAATTTAATTTATTTTTGTTTTGAATTTTAAATAAATTAATCATTTAAGTTTGGAGCAAATTCACAAACGTTATTAGCCTAATGAATGGAGCATAATGAATTGTAGGCAAAAAGGTTTGGGTATTTTTCGTTTTCGGGTTGGCAGGCTAAGTAAACGTTAAACAAACAAACATTTTTTCGTAATGTAGCTGGTAGCTGTATTTACTTCCATATTAATATAGGAAACTTTTCTTCACTAAGTTAATAATTTTAAAATTTTTTAAAAGGATAAAAAAGAAACATTTTTAAAAAGTGTTAGTTCTAATATATTTAAGAAGAAGGAGAACTCCTCGTCTTAAATTATTTGAAAAAAAAAAAATCTTTCAGAAATTTCCTTTTTTAATAATCTTTTATTGTAGAGAAAAACTTAAAGGCCTAAAACCGTTCATTAGGAATTGCAAAGTAATCATCGAATGATTGACTTAGATTTGGGTTTGTTATATTTGACGTTTTTTCATAGAGGAAAAAGTTTTATACTGAGTTTTATACTGAAAACATAAAACGCGTAATTTCTGTTATGAATTATTCAATACTTTAACATAGGTCAGCAATAAAGATATATTGATAATATATTCTATAAAACTAATCTTAAAACCATTTAAGATACAGTTTGCGGTATTTAGACACGAGTGCGGTTCACGAAGCAAAGTTACAAAACATTTTTTATTTACTAATATTAAAAGCAACTGATTATTGGTATAGTAGCTGATCACTTACTTTGATTAAGTAAGTTCGTTTCTATTCCATTGTAGCTAGAGATTATCTAAATCATTTAGTATCTTTGATAAACTATTTGTCTTTGTCTTTAATGCTTCTTTGTATTTACATTGCGATGCTAGTATTAACGCAAGTATTTATTTTGTTTGCTTGAAGGCAGTCAAGTTTGAAAAGACCTGCAGCACTAACTTATGATTAAATGACATCATGCTGACATTGTTGTCCTCTAAAAAGACGATTCTGTAACTTATACCCTGTTATATATCACGATTTATACTTTAAAGTTTTATATCACAATATCATAGTATAAAGTTACTTTGTTGATTCGGACAATTGGAGAGTTATAATACTGTACAGTTTGGTCTAAAAGGAGCCCTCTTTAGACCATGAAAACTAGAAATTCCATAACAACAAATGATTTATGGCGTCAATATGTTTGTGTTCACGTAGGGATTGGATGGCAAGCTATTAAGAAACCCTTATAAATTTAACAGGATTTTAAACTATAATAATTAACTATAAAATATGTTTTAGTTAAAAACCAATCGAAGGACCTAGTTGTGTTTGCGCTAGCTTAACACTCTACTTAAATTTAGCATCAAATAATTTTAAAGTGTATTTAAGTTATTTTTGAATATTTTTTCTAAGGAAAGCAAGTCAATTTCGATTTTCTTTAAATATGAAATTAAGCTATTCTTTTACTGAAAGTCTACTGAAAATATTTAAAAATCCAAAATATTGTCAAAAAAACATTTTTAAGTTTGACTTTAATTTAAACATAAATGAATAGCTAGCTACAGACTGTCTCATGATAGCACGAACGGAATTAGCTCTTTTCTAACAACTCGCCTATTTTATATGTTTTTTTACTTGTTTACATTGTGTATCATTTAATATATGTTCATTATGTTCATTATTATAAAAACTGCATGCATATAATGTTGGCTTTTCAAAAATCTGTGAAGTTGTTTACAATACAGCAAACAAATACGTACCCAAAAATCATACCATTGGATTGTTTTAATCACTTTATTTTTTTTTTTATTTGTAGACTACATCAGTTCAGTTTCTAGAGAAGGATAAATTTGTTCACGAAACCACAATTTATCTCTAAAGTTATATACATGTAACACTGGTAGACAGAGAGATAATGGTCGAGTGTTTTTATGTAACTATAAATTATATTTTAAATGAGAAACCTATCTTCCTTTTTAAATAATTTACTTTATTAACCCATCAGATAACTGCAAATTGTTTAAAGAATGAAAAAAAACTACATAAACATGAAGAAAATCTTCAAATGATCAGCAAATAACAACATCAGTCGACTTTCTTGGGTTGAAACTTCTTCAGATTAAAGTACTCGATAACGAGGATAGAACTATATGTTAGGGCTAAACTACAGAATCTAACCTGTAAAAATATTTCCGTTAATCAAATCTGATATGCAGTCATATACCAAGTAAAAAATTTCACTAAAATCTTATTTTGTTTAAAATAGGAATGGTTTGTTTTCTTTAATTATACGCCAACTAAAACTTCTGCAATGATCGCGTGACTTCTTTTAAAATGTTGCTAAACCTTTTTTTAATATACCAAAGAAAATAAGAGTCTAAAGCTTCGTTTCCACTCAGGATAATTATCCGCCGAACGGAACGGATCAAACTGTTTTATTTATCTACGCTTACGCACCGATATATATTTACACATTTTCTGCATTCCTTTTCGATCCGGCCGGATCGTTTTAAAAGTTGAATTTTTTCAACTTTTTTTTTGATCCGCGGAACGGTTTTTTATTTTAACCAATCATGTCATTCAAATTTGATTATGACGTAAATAAAAATGAACCACGTTTTAATAAAAATTGCAAATACAAATATAGTTCTTG
>JAUELD010004998.1:3859-15365 GCA_031471615.1 Aglantha digitale
TCTTTAATGAATGTACATGTAATGCTACCTTAAAAACGCAACAATACGTAGCTATCTTTAACAAATGTACATGTAATGCTACGTTAAAAAACGTGACGATATCTAGCTATCTTTAACAAGTGTACATGTAATGCTACATTAAAAATGCAATGATACTTATTGATCTTTAACTTTTTATATTTTATATTTTCTTACAACATGTTTATTTAATTAACACTGTTTCATTTAGCTCATCCTGTTGGAGAACTTCCAGAATGTACTCAAGACACAATGACTGATCTAACGAAAAGTTATTTTCAACATTTCATTCCAGACCCTTCCACCAGTAAAACAAGTACACCTACGCGGAGAAAGTAGAAATCTAATTTTTCCATTAGATACAATTATAATTAGATCTTTTGGGTGTGTATTTCAATAAGGAAATGGAAACTAAAATTATTAAGCAATTTGAGTTGGAGGAGATCCATTCACGTATTCATCAAGTATTAGTTGCTCCAATGTGTTGTGATGTTACAAACGTTGGTTTTTCTTGGTTGGCATTTAAGTTTGAGCATTTAAGCTCGTAGTTGTGGTTTTCATCTTCGTTCTGTTTACATATATTTACATTTACAATTTAAATAAAGAGATGTATTTTTTTGTTTGAAATCAAAAGCTTTAAAGCTTCTAACTAATAATGTTCATGGAATTTTTTGAGATTTATTTGTTAATTTCTTCGACATCATGCATAAAAAAATATTGCTAGTCCTTCAAAGCTCTTTTTCTATCAAATATATGTGTTACTGTTTAAATCCAAATTACATTTGACTTTTTTCAGGAAAATTTATTAATCTAGTTTCATTCTTATAAAAACAGATAAAATATGCTGTTTGCGTAAAAACTTTTATTTAAATATATATAACTTATGTACAAACTAGTTTTTTTTGGCTACCCTTATGTATAAAGTCATGGTTGTACATAAGGTAATTGTACTGAGAAACATTTGGGTCAAATAAATCATTTCCAATCGAAAGGTGAAGATTTTATGAATCCCTCTTCATGAATTTGTATTCTGTAATATTTATGAATGCGTGTATGAACTTTCTGTGGTAAAAAGACGGCTGCACAAGTGATACTAGATAAACACAGTATATAAACATGTAGATAAATATTTATTGGTAGAAGAGAAGACAGTTTAAGTGAGTGGATACTCAACGGTAAATAGTAATATATACCTGGTCTATCTACTTACGAATTTAGTGTGGTAAATGTACTTATGGACTTTGGTATAGTAATTTTGATAAATACGAAACAGAACTACTGAGCATGCTCTGTATGTATATGCTTGTGTGTATGCTAGGAACATTAGGAATACACTTGGAACATTATGTGTCTTTGTTACATCTTAGTTGCGAGTTTATGAGTGGATTTCAAAATGTTGAAACAAGTTTTGAGAGTGAAAGGAACTTTATTTTGAAACCTTCTTGTCCCAAATCAAAATCCCTTTAATTTACTCTAATGGTTTAGATCTAAAGTTCATGCGAGGAAATGTTAGAAAGTGATGTTGATTGTACATTAAATTTTAGTTTCAAAATTATTTGATTGCATTCAAAATGGATTTAGCTGTTTACATGTGTAGCATTCGTGAAAAGTTCAAAGAATATGACACTGTGATACTTTATATTGACAACATAACATCTCATGCATCAGGCAGTATTCAACAAGAGCATGATAATGAAAGATTGAGAGGTAAAGATCTTTCTCTATACATCATTTCTTATTTTATTTTTACTCGTTGCTGTCTTATAGTGACTTATCCTTTACACAGGTTTTTTACCTTCAGAAGTTTTAATGTACTTAAAATTTCTTTAATACAATGTAACTCATCCTTTTTAATGCAATGTAACTCATCCTTTTTAATTCAATGTAACTCATCCCTTATATAATGCATTTCACCCCCATAAGATTCTTTAGGTGAAAGAATACGTTTTGTTTTAATCATGCACCCTTTTAGTATTTTACTGCACCATCAAATAAACCTTTTAGTAGATATTCTGCATATTCTACATAAAATAGATACAACTGATTCTACGTAAAATTGTAACAGGTCAAGTATGTAAGTTAATATGCCTCATGTGAATTGCAACTATTTAGTGTTTTATGTAATAAAATAGGTTGTTGTTTTGTTTTTGTTTTAGTTATTTTAAATGAGTATCTGGAACAACCTCATCTGATCGATCCATATTTAAGTATGTACCGTATTTCACTCGGCTATTATTGTTATGCTCGATTCTTCAATATATTACATATCGCAAAACATCTTTTATATGTGTAAGGAATAATAAAAATAAAGATACTTTTTTTGTTACTTTTTACGCTACGTTGAATTATATCCTACTCAACAATTTTTCGAATGTTCTTTCAGGTGAATTTATAACTAAACTATTGAAGTTGGTTAAACAATCGGATTTAATCCCAACAGCTTTTCATCAAACTTTCAAGTTTCTATACATGTTTATAAAGGTATTTCTCCCTATTATTATCATTGTGTAGCATTTTGCATGTAACTTAGTTTAATATCTTTTAAGATTATAATTATGTTATTCAACTGCAGTACTGAGTTTTTATTTCTCATCGTTTTAACAAAAAAAAGTTTAAGTAATTGTTTTTATACGGGGATGTTTAGCGAAGATAAGGGGGATGTTTAGTGAAGATAAGGGGGATGTTTAATGAAGATAAGGGGGATGTTTAATGAAGATAAGGGGGATGTTTAATGAAGATAAGGGGGATGTTAAGGGAAGATAAGGGGGATGTTTAGGGAAGATAAGGGGGATGTTTAGGGAAGATAAGGGGGATGTTTTTATAGGAAAGCTAAGGGGGATGTTTAGGGAAGATGAGGGGATGTTTTTATAGGAAAGTTAAGGGGGATGTTTAGGGAAGATAAGGGGGTGGTTAGGGAAGATTGCCTTTTAAAAATGTAAACAAGTTTTCTTGCATGAAGAAAAACTTGTATTATGTAAATGTAAATTTATGTTAACTTGAACATCATTTTGTATTTAACATTCTAGCGTATGGCAATGGTTCACTATAATGGCGTATGTAATTTAATTTGAAATGTTACATTAGGTTCGTGGTTTCAAAAATGTGATCCGTCATTTCCCTCATGAAGTTGCAGATTTAGAATTTGTGTTACAGTTGTTGAATAACCAGAATGTTGAAGAGCATAGCGTGAGAATTTTATACTGTCTCATAGTTGCTTTAAATACCATGGTTACTGAATTAGCTAAGTGACTCTCTTTAAGCTAAGGAGATTCTCTTTTTCGAAAAGTAGCAGTTTTTTAAATGTTTTTTATTTATTATTTGGAAATTTTTGGTTGACTTCAACCGTAGCTAAGGGACTTATCAATTCTCATTATTTGCAATGTTCTTTTCAAACAGGATAGGACCATCTATGCACAAATTGAAAATCTCAATGTCGTATTAAAAGTATTGCTTTAATAGAAACATAGTTACTGAACAATGGCTGCCTAATGTGAGCTGCACTTCTGTCAATGCTACCCTGATGATGTCATCATTTTATATTCTTATGGTTGTCTAGTCACCTGGTTTAGTAAAATATTGTTTATTTATTTTTTTAGTGTTGGGAAACTCGTTATGTTTTGTTGTTATGGTTGGCCATGGTTTGCATGATACCTTTTGATTTGAGAAAGTTGGACGGACTAAAAGGGGACAAAGAACCGATCATGGATAGAATATTGGAAGCAGTGCAAGTAAGTTCCTAGTTCCTATTATTTGATTATTATTTCTGTTATTTTTTTATATTTCGAAGAAACTTTTAATTGGTGGTCAAAGGTAAAGAAAAAGACCTAATTAACTCAGAATTAGCTTTGCCTAGACATCATTTAACTATACAGATTCAGTCCTGATAAAACTGCAAACTTTTAGGAACTACATGAACCATACAATTGAAATATTTGAGCAAGTTCGATGTATTTTCCATAGTTTTATACCAGCGTTCCTAATTAAAATATGAATTTGTTATGATCATGTCCATTTTGATTTTTGCATATGTTGTAAAAATTAAACCAAACCTTTTTTTTTTTCAGCCATATTTTTTGGTTACTGATAAATGTCGGGATGCAGCTTCCTACCTTGTTGCAAAGTATGTGATTTAATTCTCAATGGTGCCTAATTAAACAAATATTACGCGGTTCCTTGATCTAAAGAGAAAATTGACCCAAAAGTTTATAATAAATGCTACAGTGTACCGAATCCTTTTTAATATCGTAGACATTAGGAAAGTCCGAGAATTAAAGGATCCTACCTGTAAAAAATATATTTGTTTTTTCATACATCTATTTTTAGTCTCAGATTCTCTTTTGTTTTCATCATTTTTTAATAATATTAATAATTCAATGGGTGATCCTCCATTTTTGTTCATTATTTATCACTTTAGATTTTTGACCCGTCCAGATGTGAACTCTATAAAGTTAGCTCCGTTCATCAGTGAGAGTTGCAAAGATCTTGAGACAGTTGATTGTAAGGAAGAAGTTTCTGCTTTTCTTTTCTATATGTTTGTGAAATAAGTTGGATTTATAATAATATAATTTTTTTTTTTTTTTGCAGCTGGT
This sequence comes from Aglantha digitale, assembly GCA_031471615.1. Classification (NCBI taxonomy): domain Eukaryota; kingdom Metazoa; phylum Cnidaria; class Hydrozoa; order Trachymedusae; family Rhopalonematidae; genus Aglantha; species Aglantha digitale. The sequence continues at coordinate 8,467 of JAUELD010004998.1, forward strand.
AACATGAATGGGATGATACAAAAGGCAGGCTTGTTAACAAGACTGGTAAGTATTATTCTTTATTCTATTATAAGATTTTGCTACAAACAGATGCATGTCTTTTTGATAGGATACAGAATATGTTGCAGTTGAAATTGTATCAAGGCCACTGAGTTATCTGCAATTGTCATAACATAGTTGGCATAACTTACTTTGTTAATTTTAAATAGTTGTTGTTTAAAACAGTTTGTGAATAGCGAATTAAACTTTATTAAATTAAACGCTGTGTAAGTAGTATACTAACATACAGATCATCTGGTCTAACAGGAAGATTGATTTCTTTTGATGCGCTGTATTTTCGGTCAAAAAAGCATTTCCACTAGTGATTTTTACTTATGAATCTTTACTTTTCTGAATTTTATATTTATTATTTTCTTGGTTTCTCTATGAAAAAAAAAAGATTTACAAAAGGACCCCTATTTTTGCATTCACCTCCGTTCTTAAAGTATAGTGTAACGTATAACAAGAAAGCGGCAGTAAATAATTTAAGCCTCAACGAAAAGTTTTTAACTACGTCTTTATTCCCTACGAATCTACACTTATACCTGCTTAAAGTGCAAACGTGTGTAGATTCGTAGGGAATAGAGACGTAGCTAATAACTATATATACTATATACTACTTAATAGACACATTTAGACACTTGAACACACACTTGTAGACACATAAAAACATTTACTTATATGCACTTAAAGATGTGTGTCTACGCAGTCTGTCTGTGTTATATCTTGTTTTCAGACATTTTAATCTATCTGCAAGTCTACTCATTATCATATCTTTAGGCATTAATTTTCAAACATGGCAGACGTGATGATTTATTACCCTTTGGTATGAATTGGGTTTTTTGTTTTCTTCATTTCTAAAATTTATTGTGATGATTTGTTGCATATAATTTAGTCAAAAGTTAAGATTTCCATCAATAAAAACTATTAATTTTTATGCTAGTTTATGCTAGTTTATTAGCGAAATTAAGAATTTCTGTAAGTCTTCAATAAAGCCTTCATAGGCTTGATAAAAAGGTTTTGAGGGAATAGGAAAGAGGGAGAACCTGGCAAACATAGTTGTTTCATACTACTGTCAAGTTATTGTTTTAATATTACATTACTGCTATGTTCACTTTCATACAGTTTGCTTCTCTTTCTATGCATATAAATATTTCATATATAACATAGGCAGGTTAAGTCAATATGTTGATTCTCCTTAATTTATTCAACTTAGTACTTGGTGCTCTCCTCTAATGTCTCACCATGTTTCAACAAAAAGACATTTGTTACATTTAGCTTCCACCGTGTTATTTAATCTGTTAGATAGGGAGGGAATTGGTAGGAGGGAAAATCTAATAAGATAGATCCTTTCATACCACAGTCGAGTTTAAGATTGTTTACATTGCTTGATTGATTAGAATTTGCTTTTCTACGTATGTATCTAAATGCATTTTTAAAGAAAATGTGCAGAATGCTTAGTCAACTAGAACGTGTTAGTCAACTTAGTATTCATTCTCCTTTACGTCTTATTTTATGTTTAGTATATTGAACAAAAACATTTGTGACAATCTTAAATGTTAGTGGTTATTTCAGGAAGTCTTAATATAAAAAACAAAACTTTATTTCCATAGCTTCAACGGTGTTATCGTGTGTCGTCAAACTTAAGCTGCTCGATACGGATAATAGTTATATGCGGAAACTTGCAGTGAAATTAATACAGGTTCATCCTTCTTTTTTTTTTCCAAAATTTACACCACTCGTTTTTTTTTTAGCAATTAGCCTTTAATGAAACAAGATGTCAACCTTACGTCTTCATCATTCATAAACATTTATGTCATTTATTTATGTCAATAAACATTTATGTCATACTTACCTTTGTGTTTTTTCCCTCTTCTTTCTTTTAAAATTTTAACTAGCCAGCTAAAAAAAAAACTGAAAAAACTTAACAAAACTACTTGTTTCGCTCTGTGAATTTCCTATTTTGAGATTCTAGAAGATTCTCATTTCCATTCATTGGGTTAGGTTGTAATTGAATTGCTTTTATTTTTATCAAATTATTGGTATTTCATGAATCTTTTAAAATGAAAGTCAGAAACCCTTGACAGCGTGTATTCATTTCAAATATTGTGTTAAATATTTGTGTTAAAGTGTTATAGTGTTATCCTACACTTGTGTTTTATAAAAATTTACTTCATGATTTATATACCTTGTTATTTTTGGAACAAGAAAATGAAAATGATAAATAAATTTTTGATCTTTAGAGACTTGGTTTAACCTTCTTAGTACCTAGAGTTGCTTCTTGGAGGTAAGTCATGAATATATCTTTCGATTAACCGTAGCTATACGAAGTTTACTGTATAACTTTGTGTGGATTACCATAACTTTGTGTGGAGTTCCATAAAGATAATGTTCGTTTTACTTAACTTGTGGACACACTATAGCAAGACTGATTTCATTTAAAAGTTACAGCTTGTGAGAAGTCACATCCTTATCGGTAAAGACAGTTGTTAATAGTATGGCATGGTTCAGTATAGTATGTTTCATGGTAAGATAAACCAATATTATCACAAAAAATTTTTGTTCAGGTATTTTCGAGGGAATCGTTCTTTAGCAGATAATTTATCAAGTGTATCCAAATCAGCATTGTCTGAGGTAATAATTTCTTGTCTAAGAGTATACTATAGTAAATTAAACAACGCTTTGCATACATAATATCACTTAGAAACTCACAAACCCTAAGTTATATGCATTAGGTGTTTGAATAACAGTCAAGCTACTTATAAGTCATAAATCTTTCTGTTTTTTTATTGCAGAGCACATCAGTTGTATCCAAGGAACTGAAAGATGAGGTATTGTATTCGAAACCAAATCCCCCCCTCCCTATATGAAATTCTGTTTAACATAATATTTTCACATTTTACGCATATTTTATATTTGCAGGATGATGAATTCGATATCGAAGAAGAAGTAGAAACTGTGCTGGGTAAAAATAATTTTCTTTCCTAATTGAAATCGGCACACAGTTATCACATATAACCTGCATACACAGTGTCACAGTTACTTAGAGTTTGCCTGCATACACAGTATCACAGTCAGTTAGGATTTCCCTGTATATATACACATTTCTCATTCAATCAATATTTACATAATGTAGAATTTCTCATCACTGGATTGAAAGACAAAGATACTATAGTCCGATGGTCAGCTGCAAAGGGGTAAACATATTGTTTTGTTGTGATGACATAGTGTTTTGTTGTGATGACCTTTTGTTTTGTTGTGATGACCTTTTGTTTTGTTGTGATGACCTATTGATTTGTTGTGATGATATATTGTTGTGATTGAAAGTCATTAGAAATAATAATACATTTTTTTTGCTGCTTTTCAGAGTTGGTAGAATTACTGGTAGATTACCACGGGAGCTTGCTGATGAAGTTGTCGGATCGCTATTGGAGTTATTTGAGTAAGTTGACTAGCGTTGTTCTCTATTGTTAATACAAGATATATTACCTTGTGATATACCAAAAAAACATACCAATGATTTTTTAACAAGTAAATGTTGTTAAGTACTAAGTATGGTCAACTAATTCATCTGTGAATCGCTAGTAAGACAGATGCTGACCACCTGCAAACTTAAACTATCCACTCTGCTTGCATTGCTTTCATTGTTGCTGACTCCACTAACAGAGTTGAAAGAACATGTCTAAGTTGTATGGTGGGTGCAAGAGTATACGTTTGGGTGGGCGTTGTGATTGGGTGGACATTCTGTTTGGATGCACTTTAAGTAAGGTGTACAATGTAATGTAAGGCGTTGTATAAGGGTAGGTGCACATTGTGGATGAGCCATACATTAAAACAAATATCTCGGTATATTTTTTTGAAAAATTTTATTTATCAACATCTTTTTTAGTTACTCAGAACTAGATGGAGCGTGGCATGGAGGTAGGTAGCTAATGATTTTATTTCGTACAATCTTCTACTGTTTATTGTTCAAGGCATTTGCGTATTATTCTTTTTCATTCTTATCAGATTTTATTTGATCTATGTTTATGTTTAAAAATTAAAAATTGTACAAAATTTAAGGAAGTTTTCTATGTAATTCAGTGATATTTTTTCTTGTGTTTCGAACTAAAGGATGTTTGGCTTTAGCAGAACTTGGTCGTAGAGGTTTATTACTTCCAACAAGATTAAAAGAAGGTATGGCTCATATTATGTGTTGGTGTGTGGCAGTCAATTCATTCATTTAGTCAATATGAGCAGCCATGTTTTGGGACGATGTCTTTATAAAAATAGCATAAAGAGCATTTAGCATTTCTTGTCTTGCCTATTTTTAAATTAAATTTAATTTTTTTTCTTGCACCAATTTTCATTGGTTTGTCTCAGTTTACTTGATTTTTCTTTTTTCTTATTTATTTTTAGTGGTACCAATCATACTAAAAGCCTTAACATACGATGAACGTAGAGGATCATATAGTGTCGGTAATAATATTTCGTTCTTACATGACAGTTACGTCATAATAACGTGTAATAATTATACACTGGATTCGAGTTAAATGAAAAATCAAAACATAGCTTAAATATAACAGAATGGGGGAAAGGCCAACGATATAAATCCAAAAACCTAGAGTTGTTTGATTTACGGTAGATGTTTAGATTTTATAGCTTGCTTATTATCATTGTTGAAATTTACTTCGGGTTGATAGGTTCACATGTGCGGGACGCCGCGTGTTATGTATGCTGGTCATTTGCTCGAGCTTACGAGCCTCAACAGATCAAACCATATGTACTTGACATAGCTAGGTAAATAAGTTTTAAATAAATTTGTTATTCACATAACAGAGTAAGTGGATTTGTGCTTAGTCATAAGTAAGTTTGTATCTAGACATAGCATTAATAGTAAAGGTTGACACTTTGCTTGGAATTTTTGCCTTGTCATAGCAATATAAATATCCAATAAACTGGGTCATCATCATGCCACCAAAATAACTCGGTATTTCCAAGTTCTATAACACAAACAAATGAATCACCTTAAAATATGAATAGAGTATGAGCTAAGAAAATGTAATAAAACTTTTCTCTCTTATAAAACGTGTGCACATATATTCGAAAGTTTGACAAAATGAATTAAATGGCAACCTTAAAAAAACATGTATAAATACTTATCAACAGTTATTATTACAACATTTACAAGAGACACAAGTGTCTTAACTCCTTTGCAACAAATATCGAATTTGACCATTGCATTTGTATATTGGCATGGCAGAATAAGGGAGTTCATATATTAATGACATTAACCACAATCATTCTTTTCACTATAGCCATGCAAGATATACACGTGTTGTAACCAATAAGTTTGACTGAAATAATATTTTATCTGTTCGGTTGTTTTAGGTCTTTGTTGATTACAACTTTATTTGATCGAGAAATCAATTGTCGAAGAGCAGCTTCAGTAAGTTGGTCATCATTTTAAATGGGAGGGAGATTATAATTTGGAGAGATTGTTATTTGGGTCATTATTTTAGATGTGAGGAGTAATTTGGTCATCATTTTAGATGTGAGAGAGATTGTAATTTGGTCTTCATTTATGATGTGAGAGAGATTTTGGTAGATGTAAGAAAGAGTGAAATATAATATATCATTAAGGTAGAAAACATAATCGGCTGCTTGATAGTATGAATTTAACTAAGTTCTCATATTTAAGGATCTCCATAGTAGGTTTGGAATTACTGTAGCTTTAAGCTTTTTCTATACTTTTTTAAATATGGTGTTAATTAAACTCATGTCACTCGTATATCTATTGTCGTATGTTTAGTTTCGTATTGTCATATCAATCTTTTGTGAGGCATATACTTTATCTTAGTATTTTGATGATTTTTTTTAGGCTGCATTTCAAGAAAATGTTGGCAGACAGGTTTGTTTCAAACTTTGTAAAATGTTGAATAAGTAATTGAAGTTGTTTATATATATAAGTTGTTTTTAGTTGATATAGTTAAACAAATAAATTTAAGACATTTTTTACTACCTCATGTGTTATCAAGCTGTAGGGGGTAATATAGAGAGATTTGTATGAATAAGCCATCAAGCGAATAATGTTTTTTATTAAGTATTATCCATTTCTTATTAAAAGTTAATTTTTTTCCTAAAGGGTACATTTCCACATGGAATTGATATTTTAACAGCTGCAGACTATTTCGCCGTTGGGAATAGATATAATTGTTTTACCGATCTAAGGTATTGTTTACACTTTACATAATGTTCAGTTGAAAGTATAGTAAAGTTTTATACGGTATTACACTTACACTTACAATTTTTATTCTAGTCTTTTTGTTGGAGGTTTTAAAGAATATACTCATGCTTTGATTGATCATTTGGTTACCGTAAAAATATCACACTGGGATAGGTAATTTTGAAATCTTTTTCGCTTATAACTTATAAAACATTAGGAAAAAGGGAGTGGGACTAGCTTTTTCTAAAATCATTTCTATAAAGTTTCACCATGATTTGTGAAAGGGGTCTTAATATTTGCTCACTGGTCACTAGTTTTTACTCTTAAGGTTTGCGTTCTCCATCTTTTAGTGCAATGCGTGAAGTGACATCCACAGCTCTTGCTAATTTAACATTACTAGATCCTGCTTACATGGAAAATCATGGTAAATATTTGAATGCGACTTTTAGAACGGCCTGTATTCGAAAGTTTCATTAAGACATATAAACCAATTTAACTTTTGTGCAACTTATATTTATTTGTAATTTCACCATCTTTAAAACTTTTTTCGTACTTTAGTTCTACCATCTTTAAAAACTTTTTCGTATTTCAGTTCTACCATCTTTAAAAACTTTTTCGTATTTCAGTTCTACCATCTTTAAAAACTTTTTCGTAT
>JAUELD010005109.1:4601-15364 GCA_031471615.1 Aglantha digitale
AGTTATATATTTTTAGTTTGTTATCGTTTGAATTTGTGAAAAGTAAAAAAATAGAGTGTGAGAGATGTACATCTGTCGAAGCGATATTGCAATTTAAAAATAGTTTTTTATACTGTTTAATACAGTTTAAAATCGATAGAAAACGACTAGAACATGCAGCTTCAACGAGAATAAACTTTTGCATTAAAAGAGTCATATTCGTACTGTATGGTTAAAAAATCCCCCTTTGAAGTGTCCTAATATTGTTGCCAGCTGTGTTCCATGTGTTTACAACATTAAAATTCTACTATTTATTTTTACTCGTTATTCAGTTTCTATGACTCATCACCTTTTTTTGGCACCTGCTTATTTAGACTGCTTCAGTTTTTATTGATAAGGTAAAACATAATCTCTTTATCATATATTATGAGGCTGATCTCAACATTTTGTAAATTTCCTTAACTACATCATAGTGAAATAACTCTGTTTAGTCTACCACATACTCTAAATAAATAATCTCTAGAAATTTTCAGTTTTTCAATTTCAGTGTGGTTGTTCAGATAGTCGTAAAGACAGCAATAGCTCAACTGAAAAAACATCTGCCTTAAGTTATAACAGTCCCACATCAGTGGAGGAGAGTTCCTCAGATATTTCGATCTCTTTCACGAAATCGATTGAAGATCTAGACAATAAACTTCAGCAACTTCAAAACAAGCCCAACCTCGATTGTTCATTGAAAGACACTTCTATATACGAACACAAAGCCGACAAGTGGTTACGTCATCAGATGAACACTATAAAGCAACGTCGTGTGAGTGATGTCGAAAATGTGAATCCCATGCAACAGTTTGCCATGAGAAGAGGCTACACGGCTGATGTTATTGATACAAAGAAAAATAGCGAACGACAAAAAGGATTTTTGACACCTAAATCTGAAAGAAAAGGTGAGTTTGCATTTCGTTATATCGTAATGTTTTTATTTAGATTTTTCATTTTTTTTTATCTCATTTTTATTTATAGTCATCAAACATTGTATAGCCACACACTTTATATTTATAGCCAATCGGAAATTTTATAGAAAAACACTTTACATTTATAGCCAATCAGAAATTGTATAGAAAAACACTTTACATTTATAGCCAATCAGAAATTGTATAGAAAAACACTTTACATTTATAGCCAATCAAACATTGTATAGACAAATATTTTATATTCATAGCCAATAAAACATTGTCACAACCTCGTGCACGTTCCAAAACAGCACCGCGTACAAAATCATACGAGAAAGGTTTAAATCAACGCTACCAAGGATTATCATTTAAAAAACGGCTGCATATGGATCCTCCAGCAACGATACGAAGGTCTTCATCAAGTCTATCATCAGCTTCGGCAGCATCTGAACCCTTAAAAGAATCGACAGATATGTCTACACAAACAGACTTTGCTAAAACATCGAAATCAAAACCACTTAATGAGAACCAATCGTGCGACACTCCAAATAACCAGTCGAAAATACCGCGTCCCACCTACCAACGCTCTCGGACAATGGAGGGTTTAACATCCTCTAAATTGCGTAAAAGGAACTTAGAAAATGGGCGTGCGACAAGGTTTAATAGGGAGAAATCGGATTTATCCGTTAGACCTGCAGTACGTAGAGAAAAATCGGATATGACTGGTAAGCAGTCTATATACAAGCAGACTCGTTCTCAAGTTCCATGCAAGCGACGTTAATTAAGACATGGAGATGAGAAGATGCTAGTTCGATAGTTAAAAGTATGTAGTTGCGACATGCTTTAATTATTATGGTGGGTGTAACAACTACGAGCGCCCGCTTGCATGGCGGAAATTAGATTTTTAATGATTCTAAAATGTTACGCAACCTTCATTTCTAGTAATGAACTCATTGATATTGTTTTCATCTCTGCGTTAAAGATATAAAATACCTAGGTTAAAACCCTAACCTAAATTATTAATTCTACAATAAACCGTGTTCTAAATGGAACTGTTATTGTTTTAAAGTTATCTAAAGTAAAAAGAAGTATGTTAAAAACAGTCCGAGTGAATTCAAAGTTACTAATCGAAAAAATGTCAATATGCTAAAAACCTTTTCAAGTTTGTTTTGGTCGAAAATTTAACGAATGAACATTATGAGTAATAAACCGCTTATGTTGTCTATACGGAACCATACAACATCCCAGTAACTTGTGGTAAAACTGTCTGTCATATTACATTTCTCAGTTGCATTAGTCAAGAATTAAGTACATTACCTTGATATGTGAATATACCATTTCGTAAATATATATATATATCTATATATTACCCGACTAACATCACGGTTACCCGGTGGATGTATTGTGATGTTTAGAGCAACACTCAGGCAAAGGGTTTTAACGCATCAAATATTTCAACGGGCAGTTTGCTAACCTAACACGAGCTTAAACTCAAAGCTGTATTGAATTAAAAATTGTTGTAATAAAGTTATTTATAGTATTTATCAACTGGATTTTAATATTTACTCATATTTTTAGTGTGTTTATTTCATTTATATATTTGTTTATATTCGATCTTATTTCAGTGACAAATCATAACTTTAGAAAGACTTTCTATTAACAATTTTCTGATTATTAAAATAGTTAAAATCTTTCTTATGAAAACAATTTGTCACAAAAACATCACCTAACAACATTGTGATATCACGACAATTTATTACTACGCCATTATATCTTAACGACATTTTGGTAAAGGGCCAGTGTATGTTATTATAACCATACGTCACCACGACAATTTATTCCTGAGTCTGTCAGTGTAAGTATGTCTAAGCAGAGATCTCCATAGTGATTTGTTTTAAATTTTTGAAATTTGGGATTACATCTTTGGTCGCTGGCGACCATTTTGCGAGAAATGGCAACTGGCCTTTAGACATTATATTTCGTTTAACGAAACTTCACTATGGCAAAACGTAACTGCAGTTATAGGCCATTATATGACACCAGGTAGATGTTTTAAATCATCTAGGTTACAACAAAAACATGTTTTTACTGATGATACGTCACCGCAACATGCTTTTTTCTGTCTTAATGTAATATCAACTTACAAACTTATGTTAGTTTTAAGATCTTAAGGCTCAGTAAAGTTAAATGTAGTTGTTATATTTTAAATTTCAAATTTCTAAGTGTAAAGAAAGTAAGACATATTAAGCTACTGTTCCTTAGAATTGTTTTTTGTTTTTATGTTTAAAATATTAACAAAGCTATGTGTCCATATATGCGTCATGACGATATTTAAATGAAGAAATACAGATGTGATATATGTTTGTTATACCTGACTAATTAATATGCCTTTCGTGCAACTCTGTGAATAAAGTTTTCTTTATGAAAGCAGCTACCGACGAAAGCTGTTTCTACGAATGTATTTTGACTATTTTATTCAAATCAACTTTTAATTTATATATTCACTTGCACTCTCTAAAACTGTGCTGCATGATCAAGGTGCAAGCTCTAGTGCATTATGGGTAACTTAGCTCTAGTGCATTATGGGTAAGATACAATATCCATTGCATCAAAATGTTATAAAACCATAAAAAATTTATCTCGCATAAATGAGTAAAAAACTATAAAATAAAATCAATTAACATTTTAGCTATTTTTAAAATTTCGATAAGTAATCAAAAAAAAAATAATTTAAAAATAAAAAAATAATCTCCCAATCATTAATCAACTGGAAAAATGCATATAATAAATATTGCCAAATTTTTCATAGCTACATTTCTCCGAATTCACGAATTTTTTGTTCGTCAATAGTCGTTTCTCGTCTATCCATTGGATAGATTAATAACAAATTTAGTTTTTCAATTCACTTACAAAATATATAACAGTAATTAAAACAACAAAAGGGATTATTACTTTTTCTCAGAAGATTAGAACCTTATAATGTTCAACTTGAAGCATGTCAATTTGGTTTTCCACTCAATCCATCTATGTGATATATCGTTGATGAATGTTATTGTCCTAAGGCTTTATTTATTCATCAGTTATTTGACACTTAATACAATTCTGTGTTAAGAAAGAAACAATAATAACAATCAACAGCATTCCATCTATCCCATTTTCACCGAGATCGAAGACAAGGGAAGTAACCGGAAAGATTTTATTATTTTCCGCTAAATATTTTATATTTATTGAGTGTATTATTTCTTCTGTTTTTAACGTTCAGAAAACGTTATCTTGACTTTTCTAACACTCTAACTGGGTTTTTTTGCAAAAAATTTATAAGATTACTTTGGTACTTGTTGTCTTTTAAGCAAGGTTCTTTGTTTACCCTATCATTAAATGATTTGACAAGAAATTAATTTTTTATCAGGCATGAAACGTCAGAAAAAACAAAAACTAACTGATGTGTTGCAATCTTACTTCAGTCTTAGAAACAACATTTTATTTTATAAAACCTGTAAACAAACTGAGCAAAATATTGAAATAAACGAATTATCTACACAAGTACTAGCTGACGCTACGTACTTGTAGAGAGATAAATACATTCCCCTCAACATTTATTTAATTTTGTGGACATTCTCTGCACCAGACGAACATTAAATCAACGTGGTCTCTGAAATTCATTCAGACATTGATATGTAACAACTTTCTGTATGAAGTAAACATTTTTTATATGAAATTAGTTGGTGCAAGGAAGTTTATGCTAGAAGAAACAACATGGTGTGTCGGAATTAATCCTCTGATTCTTTTATGTAGTTAGTACTTATAAAAGAATTTACAGCCAATATCATTTAAAAACTCTTTATTGTTTGTAAAGAATGTATTTTGATACAATAGAACTTTACGAATATATCTTTATGAGGTATTAAAAATCGACGAAAACATGGATTCTTTAGCTTGCTTTTCGGTAGGGTAGTCTTTGTCTCAACACTTAAAGATATTAAAAACACATGATGAGTTTGTTTAGAAATCTTTTGCTTAGAGTATAAAGAAACTTAGTTGGTTTGCAAGTAGAACACACTTGAAAGCAAAGTTTGAGCACAGTTTTATTACATTCGAAAAGTTTCTAACCCATGTGCAATATACTGGAATCGCTAAGTTAGAAATCGAATCGTTTAAAGCAGTCGGTCATGCTGAAGAAGGTATTCGTAATTATTACTTTTGCATAAATAGTTGACACGCAATGGTTTAAAGAAATTAAGCAAACAAATGGAATCATTAAGGTTAACAAAAATCGATGTGATTCTTTCTATATATAACTTTCTTGCTTTGTGATATCATTTTTGTTTAACCTCGTTTTGCCTCCTAAACCACATGCAAGAAATTATGGATCACGATGCTATGGACTAGCCTTCTTCTAACTGTAACCACTTCTTTTATTTTCAGAGATCAAACCTGCAGGACAGAACATATTCGCTGCGGGATAAGGACCTATTTATTTACTCTCGTTTAGTTTCAATTAATTAGGTTCGCACTTCGATGCACAGGTAATGTAAATGCTGATAAAATACCCTCAACATTTTTAATGTTAAACGAATTCATGTTTTTAAGTAAAAACTATGACACAATTTTATCAAAATGAATATTTATTATATTTGTTATTTATTACAAGTCAAGTAAAAAAATTGGTGGCCTATTTTAAACTTTTTGCTCGCTAGGTAAAATTGTAATTTTTCTCTTACAATGGTTCGGTTAAATATATATACTGATTGTAAAAACTAAAAATGATTGTTTGATGAAAATTATTAACTTCATTAATTTTGCTTTGTTTCATTTCTTATTTACTCAATTATTAAGATTTTATGTATGCACAGTCGCAAACCAATAACCCTTGCTTTTAAATTCTATAAGTTTGGAAAAGTAGAAACTAATTAATACAATATAATAAATTCAAACACAGAAAAATAATTTGCTGTTTTGCACTAATTAACCACTGTTGTTACAAGTTTACGTTTTCTATGGTGCTATTAAATTCCACCTTGCTTTCTTTAGCCTGCTTCCTTTGGCTGCAGCAGCAATACAATATGAAGAAACTAGACTGTATTACAAATGCAGCAGCCAATACGATACATAGTATAAAAAGTAAGTCTCTTTCACTCTTATCATCAGCCAAGGGTATACCATCTAAAAATAAAATTAAATAGATCCTAAACATCGTATACACATTATTAAAGCATCATATTCAAAGCACGTGGATTAGGATTGGTTTAAAGAAAAATTTGATACACCGATTCTATTCATTAACTTTGCAATCAATTTGATAACACAAACGTAATACGAATTATCGTATCATTTGTCTCAATCAATTCTGTCGCTGTTTTAAAATCCATCTGTTTTAACTGAAAGTTTTTTTTTGAAAAAGTCTGTTCAGGATTAAATTATTCGTCTCAATTAGTTAAAGGCTGCCTCGATTAACTATTTTCCTCGTGAAAAAATAAAAAGAATAAAAGAAGTAACTTTATTTATAAAGTAAACTCTCCCAAGAATTTGGACTTTCTTAGATTGTGATTTTAAATTCTCAACTAAACTTGAGCAATAGCTACATATTCGTATAAATGTCTAAAAAGTTAACATAGTGAAACAGGATTTATCATATAATCATGGATACACCTGGGCGGGATAAATTGATGGTCACTAAATGACTAAGGTGAAAGATAAAACTATTACCTCTTCTAACATACTCAACATCTACGCTAGGGTTGTATTGAAAGTCTTTGCAAATTGGAAAGCCAACGGGTGGTGGTATATGGTGTGTTTGGGCCTCATTCATGGTTAAAGCCATACCTATAATGAGTTCAAATGCAAAAACTCAAAACCTTTCATGCATATGACTCAACGATGTTTGTTGACAACAAATACTGAGCATCAATAAAGTTTTGGTAAAATTGATTACCTTTTGAGTGTCAAATAAAATTACGGAAAAATATTACCTTGCATGATATGAAACTGTATATGACAATGTAAAAGCCATTTACCAGGATTGTCAGAGCGGAAACGAATAACAGCATACCCACCAACCGGAATCATCAAAGTGTCTTTTTGTATCGGGTTATTCAGATTTAAACCGGGAATATTATCCCCAGTCCAATTTTTATTAGTCCAAGATGGATTATTACATTGCTTACCACTAGGGCAATCTATATCTAGATTGTCGGATTGTTTTCTACCTGTTTCTTTTTCATAACTTCCAAAACCTAGCTTCAGCACATGGAAACTATGACCATGCATGTGTATAGGATGGTGCCCTACTGAACCAGTTCCATGGTTTGTCCATACCATTTGCACTGTCTTATTAAATGGAAGATCTATTTCGTGGTGGCAATGACATACTGAATTTTCTTTACAATCGGCAACATCACAATTCAAATCCATGCGTTTTTCATCAGGTTGTGTGAGTGAGCTAACACTAGGAAACTCGAATAGTTTTCCATTAACGCCCATCCTACCTGCTATTTGCACCCAGTTCTGGAACGATTCTATGGGAGAGCTCCCAATAGGAGGTACTTGCTCTCCTCCATTTGAAGCTAGTTGATCTAAGAAAACGCATGTTGTGTTGAGTGTATCTGGATAATACAAAAACTGACAATTTAAAACTTCACATGGCGTTAAAGTCGTACATGTCTGTCTCTGAGATGTCGGATCATCTTTAGATAAGGAATCATATCTCAAAACTCCGCGGGCGTAATGGTCATCAAAATCAATCTAAGTGATAAAGAAATCCGTCTCTAAAATCTTCTGGATATCATGTATAGATATATATATATGAGGATATGCATATAAATCAATTTCAAAACAAAGCATACCTCCATTCCATCAGCTCGGATCCAATAATCACCAGCAGGCTGGTTAGCTTCGATAATAAAATCATACCTTTCCCCCGGATTGATCACTATGGATTCAAATTCTCTTGGTTTTACCTCAAACCCGTCCGTTGCAACGACCATAAGGCTGTGCTGATCAATTGAAACCCGAAAAGGAAATATCGTTCCCGGATTAATTAGCCGGAAGCGGTATCTATTCCCAGACGTAACATTGTATACTTTATAAGGTGCTTCTATCCACGTACCTTCATCAAATTGTTTGATACAATTATCCCTATTTATACTTAGGTAAAGGGGAGGGAGATGTTCGAAAAAAAGCTATATGTAACTCCTATGTTTAGTTTGTTCTCATTAACATTTTTCATAATGTTTTAAGTTAACAATTTTAATTTCACAGTCTAACCTTTCCAAAACAATCCAAATTACTCACTAGTTTATTCTATTATACTATTTTTAATTAATTCGTAAATAAGCCAAATTTATATTCGGCAAATTTACTAATTATCTAACAGTTTTCGTTATTCTAATTTGGTAAAACTAGATGTTTAAGTTTTCATTTGAAGTACATTATATAGATGATTGAGGCTACAAACTGTTGCTACAAACAAGCTGTATCCAAGAAACGAGTCATCATTTATCTATTATTTGAACTATATATACCAATTTCAGGGATTAGACGGTTCTTTATTAAATTACTAGACTCGAATATTCCTTTTAAACGTACTTAATAGCTAAAATCTCCAATTATTGCGACTACCTGTGACAGTGTCTTTAAACCGACCACGCCCTTCAATATGAGCTGATTGAAAAATAACAGGTGCAAAATCAACGCCGTCTAGGGTTTTTGGATGAATGAATCCAGGCTGGCTCTCAAAATTCCCATGCATCAACTTTGTGTGTAGCTTAATATTTTTATATAAAACAACAAAAGGAAAAAATAACTAGATTATATAAATAGCAACAAAAATATAACAAGCAATCCAAAAAAAGTCCACTAAATATTAGAATAATATTATTTTAGAAACCTACAGTTGCACCTGTATCATGAAACCAATCCCCAACATGCATAATCATGTCTTCTATTTGGTTGGAGGGCTGCTGCTCCCGAGGTTTTATAATAAGTGCTCCGAATAATCCGTCTACTCTTTGACCACCGATGTGAGAGTGATACCAAAATGTTCCGCTTGGATAGGCCTTAAAATAATACCTAATACACTTAATGACTCATAAATAGGGTAAGAGTAAACGTATGTTCCTTAATTGGTGTTGAACTATCAAAAAAACTTCAGAAATATATAATATTGATATAATATCAAAGTTTCATTTAAAAATCTTTGAAAGGCAAAATATTTTTTTAATAACTTAACGTAATGGAATGCTTTGGCCTAACTTTTGTTTCTTGTGGTTATATGTAATGAAATATAAGCTTAACTTCATGACAACACATTTTTTAAGGAAAAGCTAATAAAACTTTTGAATGCAATTAATGATGCTACTGTATATTTCGTGAAACTATCCAAATTGAAATAAAAACTTACTTCAAACTTATACGTAAACCTTTGGCCAGAATCAATGGGACATTGAGTTATAAAAGATACGCCATCCATAAATGGAGTTCCTTTCTGATGTAAACCATGCCAATGTATCGTGATGGCTTCACTAAGTAAGTGGTTTATCACGTGTATGATTAACTTTTGATTCTCGTAAGCAATAATGGGAGGTCCGGGTATTGTGTTGTTTACAGCGGTAACCGATCGAGTGAATCCGTCCATTGTTATAACTTCATCTAGCGGAATCTAAATATTTATAAATAACTCATAATTTATGAAGTGACATGAAAGATGTTGTTGGATAAATAAAATTATAAAATTTATTTTTTAATTAAAATTTTATTTTACTTTTTCTTGATTCTTCTTTAATTTTAATAGATTTTCCCTAATATTTAAGAGATTATCCCTTTTGATTATCCCTTTAGTTTCAGGAAATTATGGCAGAATCTAAATATTTATAAATAAATTACAAAGTTGCAAAATGATAAAAGACTAATGTCTGAGGTAAATTTCTTATTCCAAAAAATGAAGAAAAAGAAGAAACAGTTATCAGGGAAACAGTTAAAAAACCAGCGAAATCGAATGTTTTCCTAAGCAGTATAGAAATGTTTTAAGAAACATATATGTTATTTTTTTCACGCTACAGTGAGATATATTCAATACCTGGGTATTATTAACATTTCCAGGTGTTTCCTTAAAACTATATAAACTTCCATTGAATGCATATACTCGTGTTTTGTGCCAAGTCATTGTTAGTTTTTCTTGAACACTTAGCCAAACTTCACATTGATCTGCTTTCGGGTTGCATTCATGTCCAGATACCCGCCCTGTACTACATTGCATGAAAATCGTAAATATCAAGAGTTGTCGTATGCCTGTAGTCATGTTGTGTAGTCATCAGTGTTTCTAAAATACATGTTTGCATGTTTCCCTTAAGATTACAGTTAATAGTGGTAACATAAATAATTTAAACGCTTTTAATATCAATGCTTCTCTAAAAATAATAATCTCATATTTTATTAATGCTGAAGAAATTAACTTATAGTAAACCAAAAATTATTTTCTGTTTACTTTTTAAACAGTGAAAATAATTTTCTTATATGTTTATAGCTAGTGAATTGCTAGATCCTACAAACAACTAATTATTTAAATTTAAAATCGCATTTTTGATTTTATGCTGCGTTATCAAAAAGTACAAATCCTTAAATATTTGACATTAAATTCATCCATTGTTTTAAATTCATAAATAAATAATTAAGATTACTTAATTACTCCATTTTAAACGATGTTGCCATTAAATATTTTTTTATAAATATCCATCATTATATTCAATATTCGCAACCCAATACGTTGGGTTCAATGTACTAATCTTTTTTACAATATCAAAAAATTCAAACTATACGTTTTGTTGATTAAAAAGCTTT
>JAUELD010005220.1:0-15363 GCA_031471615.1 Aglantha digitale
GATTTTAGTAAAAGTTTGAATGGCACAATCATGTCTTTTTGCATCGATTTTAAAGTATTTGGCTACCACCAACCATTTCAAAAATCTAGAAAAAAACTCCAAGGAAATTCGAATCATGACACACAATCCAAGACTCGATATTGTATGATTATATTACATCATCATCACTCCTTTGTTGTTAAAATAACAACAGAAAAAAATCTTTTCACTGGATGCGTAGTTATACATAAAGCTAGTATAGCAGTGAATTAAACAAATAATATACATCAAATGATGCTAATCAAATGATGCTACTTAAAGTGTTAGCAAAGGAATCTGGCACAAACTACAAGAGTAAACGATATTTAGACACATTACATAGACAGAAATAACCAAACATGGTTTTTTTTATTACAATTAAAACAAACAAAAAACTTTTTCAAGTCATTGTAAAGTCAAGTTTGGTCAAAATATTATAGTTGACTTTTAAGCAATTTTTAGAGAATGCGATATTTGTTGAAATGTTTGGTTGCTAGGTTTCTGATTGTTTATTCTATTTAAAGCTATAATGACAGCAAATGAGTTTAAGCTAACATAATTTAAACTTATTTTTTAATTAGGACGCCTTTATTGATATAATTTGATTCTTTAAGTTGTCGCCCCTTGTTTTAAAAGTCCAAGAGGTTTTTTTAAATAGCTCTTTCAGTTTTAAATAAAAAAAAGGAGTAGAAAAAAACGAGGGTAGCTATTTATTTTTCAAAACGCTGAAGTTGAAGTCGTGTACTTATTATAACACCAAATTCGAAATCAGTTTTCGTGTGATAATTGAATCAAAATCAGAGGTGCTATACATTCATAAACATTAAAGGCGTTAATATTTGATACATATTAGAGTCGTTAATGTTTGATGTACATAATTTTATTTCGGATTCACACCGATCTGCGTCATTCCTATGAATTGCTTACGTCAACATATTACATTAACCTAAAGCATCGATGATATATTGTTTGGTCAAAAAATAATTATCAAGATAATTATAAACTTAAAAAATCTTTGTGCCATTTTTGAATCAATAATGTACAAAATTATCTTCTCGTAATTTAATGGATAATTTGAACCAATTATAAAGCTTAATTGCATCATTCAACCGAAATCGTTTAAAAAGAACTATAGATCTTACTGTGAAGTTAAAACAGAAAAAAAATAAATAATAAAAAAACTATTTGTCGTTAAAAAGAAACATTTGTTTAACGTTATTTTGTTACACGTTGTATTGTTCCAATGGTAGCTAATGATTGAAAATCGAAACAGCGACAAGAAAACGAGTTGTTTTTAAGTTGAACAAAAGAACGGAAAGACGTAGCTAATAAAATATATTAAAGAGTTGATTCATTAATATCTATCAATATGTTACACATATCTGTTATTCCGTTATTATTTATATGCCAATATTTCACTGTGTACTCAAACGTTTCACCTGATTTTACAAAGGTACTAAGAAGACAACGAAGAATTGTCGGAGGAGTGATATCCGATAAAAATCAATTTAGTTGGGTTGTGTTTATTCACGCAACGCACAAATATTCAAATAATACGCATATAAAAAACAACTGCGGCGGAAGTCTCATACATTCAAGGTAGCTACGTTTTTTTACTTTCCTGCTTTTTTATTGAGCGCAATTTTTTTTACACAAACAAAACTAGTATTTTAATGTATACCTACACTAAACTTTAATTATAAGAAATATTAAAATGTTTTCAACCCTTAACAGGGTTTATAAAGATTCCTTGAAACAGTAGAAATAAATTTATGAACATCAGAGGGGAATGGTAACTAAGTGACTAATTGCTTTTCGATATACACACATCCTAAAAATGAAAGAAAGTAAAAACAAAAATAGAATTTAATTGTAGTTAATGAGCTCAAAAAGAAGGAAAACTTTGATAAATTACAAATTTGTATAATTACTGATCCAACTTACCACATATTTAAATGATTTTAAGGTCGGAAACCATAAAATCTACTTAAGCAACCGACGATAACGAGGGAAAAATATCAGGCTATATATGGGAGTATAAATACCACAAGAGAGGATCTTGCAAGTTGATTTCTTACATACAAAAACTTACAGAGACATGTTTTCCTAAATGTTTAAACATTTACAAACAAAATAATAATAATGGAATTAACATCGTTTAAAAAAAGATTGACATTGTTGGGAAAATTAATCAATTTATGATACTGGTGATTGTTTTGCATTAATAATGACTATGTTTGTAAGATATATTGTAAACATTTTAATTTGCCACATCACATCTAAACGTTCTTAAATAGAAATATAATATTCCCATTACCACCTACAAAAAAAACATTAACAACCCGCACCCTGCGGAATATTTTATGGCAAATATCACTTAAAGCGGGTAAATCGTTCATTTTTAAAATCAAAGGGCCGTTGAAGAAACTATTCAACAGCTGTTGCATTGTGGTAGTTGTATTCATAAACACAATGTGATGGTTAATGGTGACTTATTGTGTTATATACATATCAAATATACAGATGTTTGTTAGCTACAACTTTCTAAGGTCATTACTTTTCACCCACTTATTCGCTTATTCGGAATGTCAAGATGAATCAAACCATAACCATTAGGACGTAAAAGTAAAATCCTTGAACAGAGGTTATATACGTGGTTTTTATTTATGCTAACTATAAAATAAGTAAAAATTTCATACAAAACTTTCTCGATATAAAAACTCTATGAGCACTCGTAGGTGATAGATAGTAAAAAAAGGACCACCGTAACTATATTGAACAAGATGGTCGTAGCTACATTGCTATATGCGCTGACCCCCTTTAGCTCGTCATTACCTGTCATCATGGAGAGGCGGGAGATATTTTGGAAATAACAATACGCAGTGAGCTGGCTCAGTTTATCAGCATGTCTTGCCAGGAACGAGATTACAATTTTTTATTTTATTTACATTTTTATCCAACCAATAAATATCTTTATATCAACCATTATATATCTTTGCTTATACTAGATGACGAAGAATTATAAAACAAAAGGCTGTCTTGAGTCATCTAAGACAAATTTCCATTTCTCTGTAACATTTTCAAAGCAAGATTCGAACAGCTACAACCGAATCGCGAAAATCGCCGAAATGTAAAGTTCATACCTATGTACAGTTTATCGTTTCCTTTACAGCTTATCGCTACAAGTTTCACCTTATCATTTACAGGTTTTTCACTGGTTACACTGAGATAACATCTAATAAAATTTTATCCAGTGGAAGTAAAAACATCACTCATACACTGTGAGAGACTGGTAAGCTAAGCTCCGTTAACTTAATTTATAAGATTAAACCACTAGGAGGTTTTCCTTTAAAGTAGCTATATTGAATGAAATGCTGTTACAAATCTTGTATAACAAAAAATAAGTTTCCATGAATATGGCTATAAACTGCTGTAAAATTGCTGTAGAAAATCGACTTCTCCCCTCTCCCTTGTATATCGGTATATTTACGGATTTATATGGAATTTAAACGGAATTATGTCAACATATAATCATCAGCATCGCCTTCATGCATTTGTTTTATATTAACTACAATAAACTACAGTTCAAGAAAGGTCATTTTGCTTTTACTTATGTGAACGTCTGCGATCATTAAACTGACTGGTTGTCACAGCTCAACTGAATTCTTTGATACTCATTAAACTCTGTAAATAAAGTTGCCGAAAGTGAAAGCACGGTGAATGGTCATTAATCAAACATAGTTGTATACGCCAAGTCCGGTAAGCGAGTTACGAGCGAGTCGTATACAATATTTTGAACATAAGAAAGGTGCTTGTCCAGTTTAAAGAACATGAAAAAGTCGATTTGCAATTTGAATAACAGTACTGATAGACGAAGAGGATGTGTTTAGCGCCACTAAACAAAGTCTTGCACCTTAAACCTGAACATACAAAATAAGTGAGACAGGACGAGAATTATATGCTCCTATAACTTTTTCAGCGAACCACAAAACTATTTTTTTATTAAAACTATATGTAGAAAAAAACAACGACAAAAGAAGATAATTATGTTAAAAGACCGTAATCAGTTTATTTGCTAGAACGTAATAAATACAGTATGTTTTAAGTAATGAGGTGATGTTATCAGAGACATCTTATGCCGTTTTGTATAAAATAAGCAGTAGTAGAAGAAGTTTTTTATATATAAACAGAAGTCGAGTCAACAAAAGAAAAGCCAAAAAAAAAAGGCAAATCAATTACTTATTACAATATAACAACTTCTATAAAAGTTACCTGTAAGAAGACACATATTCAATTTTTATAACAACTTCTATGAAAGTTACCTGTAAGAAGAAATTGAATAATGAACAGTTGTGTTCTATATACGTGCATTGCATATATGTCTGCGTTGTCTACAACTAAAACATTGAATCGCCAACGAAGAATCGTAGGTGGAAGTGACACCGAAATTGAGTTTTACCCTTGGGTGACTTACATACACACTAATCATAAGTTTCCAAATAACACGCACATCAGTAACGTATGCGGAGGAGCCTTGGTACACAAGAGGTATGTTAATGGAATAAATACAGTAGTGTAAAAATGAAATGTGCGATCGCATGTTCAAAGTTTCTGCACACTTTCGAACATTTTAAGACTATTATGAGGAGACTGAGGAGAATAACAGATTTAAGGTGTTTCAGCACAGAAAAAAATAGATTTTAGTTGCAAATGTTAAGAGCAAGGTTTTATTATGTGTGCAGCTAACAACACATTCGAATAAAAATTATTTGAGACAAATATCACTAAGTTATGAGAGCAGTGAAGAATTTGATTATATTGTTTACTTACGGTTCAAATCTTATCTGCACTTGCTATTTGTTGTCATTCAAATTTTTTGGAAATTAGGACTGGACATGAAGTTTAAATTGGCCTAGGGATGGAGTTTCTTACAATTAAATGTTTTTCAAAAGAATGAATTCTATTATAATTCTTTCATCTCCAAGTGGTTCCTTCATAAGATTAAATGTGAACGTTTATCTGCTTATCTAGATAATATTTAAGACATCACTCGAGATAAAAAGAACATAAATCAATCCACCGAATGGATATATTACTTCGTATGATTTTTTCATTAAAATGATTTCTAAAAATAATAAGAAGAAAATTCAAAAAAATATTTAAACATGGAAAGTGTGACCATTCTAGCTCTATAATCTTATGTAGTTTAATAAAGCAGCGGTTTTTATATAAATCTATTAATTCTATACTCTAACAAGTCTAAAGACGCAAGATCTTTGAACCTGCAAGTTACATAAACCTGCGAGTTACATAAACCAGCGAGTTACATAGACCTTTCAGTTATTAAATCTAGCGAGTTACATAATACGAGTTACTTGCAAGTATGTAGTATAATGAACTCGATAGCATTAAGAATGCTTGCAATATACAATACTACTATGAAATAATATTGTATTGTGTAATATAATATAGCTAGCTTTGTGCGGCTATAGAAAATGTTACTTAAAGAACTGGTGCCATGAATTTTTTTATTGTATTGTTAGGTAAAAAAAGAATATGCGAATGAGAATTTCTAAAAAATAAATATTAACGCGATATATTGTTATTTTCTAAAGTCCTAAACCCATGATAAAGTTATAGCGTCACTGGAGAAAATATTAATATATATTCCAAACTTGATTTAATAATATTTCTTTTCTCCTTATGACTGATTGATAAGAAAAACTGAAATTATATTAGGTTCTATAAAATAACTATTGACATCTATTGACTGACCATCGTGTTAATACTAAAGTTATATCTCATTGATATCAAATGTTTTTATTCTTTAGATGGGTGCTCACGGCTGCGCACTGTTTACCACACGGTGAACAAACCACGCGTATTGTAGTTCATATCGGAAAAAAGTCTCGCACGTCACGCAATGATGCGGTTAGAACGAAATTGAAAGCAGAAAAGTTTAGAATTCGTACAGTGTTTATACACCCATCTTACGAAGGATCAGGTTTTGGGGGTAAGACACGTTTATACACATTATATACCTGAATGTGCATGTGTTGTCAAACACATAACAAAATTAAAGTAGTTAAAATTTTACAGGATATATTATTTTCTAAAGGATTCGAATGTAAAAACCTTGTTATTACAGCCTCAGTAAACATAAAATATTTATAGGCCCTTATATCGGAAATTAAGTCAAACTTAACAATGTATTTTCCAGTTTCCGAAAAATTAGCACAATTTTTTATATATAAGCAAATACAAAATCCATAACAAAAACATGTATCCTTACGTTTATATAAGGTAAGTGTTTTGTGCGGCCAGTCACAGCATGAGCTAGTAATAGCATGGCCTACATTCCCTGCTAATGAAATAAACAACTTTACATACAAAACCATATACGAGGTTCAGGCCCTTCTCCATTACAATCGTGGAAATTAATATTTCGAGAAAAAATATTTTTAGAATTGAATTTACAACTATCCATTTAAATTCCTATATTATTACAATATGATTGTAGTTCATATAAACAAGGAATTTATAGTAACAAATAAATATAAAATATTATTTGAAAAACATATTGCCCTTCTTTAAAATTCCCAAGATTGCAAATGCGATAGTGGGGTATATCCAATACCCAAAATGATTTTTTTTTTGCGTAAGAACGACTTAATCAGGTCTAACGTAACCATACATGAAAATTCTGTTGCCATGTTTTAGGTGCTGATCTTGCATTGCTCTATTTGCCACAATCATCAGCATACCCAACCATCCGTATAGCTGTCTCACCGGCTGATAACAAATGGTATGACAGTGGAACGCAAGCTATCGTAGCAGGATGGGGATCTATATCTCCTCATGACTCGTTACACATTTCTGATAAACTGAGACACGCCAAAGTAAAGGTTAGTCATATTTCATTAACAAAAGTTTTTTAAATTAACAAAATAATGAGATATCAGAAAGCGTAGTAAGTGTAGCTACATTGTTGGCAAAATTAAACTTAGAACTAATCGCGAACCTGGAATGTTAGAACAATCCATCATCAAAGCTACCATCCGCATTAACAGCTGTTGAGATATCAACGGAAATTCCATTTTGTAAATTAAAACCTGAGACTAGATAATAATTACGACATGCGACACGTATACACGACACGTATACATTTAATTTTTTCTTTAAACTTTTAGATTGTTGGGTTTGAAAAATGTAACAGCGCCACGTCATTTAACGGTTTAGTTTTAAAAGACATGTTTTGTGCCTCTGGTAATGGTAAAGACGCATGTTATTCGGACAGCGGAGGTCCACTTATGGTCGAAGATTTATGCAGCAACAGCATGGTGTTAATTGGTATCGTATCGTGGGGTAAGAGTTGTGCCCATCAAGATTTCCCAGGTAAATCACATTTTTGTAAACGCAGAAAAAATACATATGATAGGTAAAAGTGTACCATCTAAAATATCTACAACTCAGTAACTGTATATCTTCAGTAGAACCATAGTCTGCAGTAGCACCGTAGTAGTAAAACCATTTACAGTAGTACCGGAGTATAACCACAATATACAGTAGTACCGTAGTAGTAGTAACACCATCTACAGTAGTACTGCAGCAGTAGTAACACCATCTACAGTAGTACCGCAGCAGTAGTAACACCATCTACAGTAGTACCGCAGCAGTAGTAACACCATCTACAGTAGTACCGTAGCAGTATTAACACCATCTACAATAGCACCGTAATAGAACGACCATCTGCAGTAGCACCTGGTAGTAGCACCATCTGCAGTTGCACCGCAACAGTATTAACACCATCTGCAATAGCACCGTAATAGAACGACCATCTACAGTAGAACCTGGTAGTAACACCATCTGCAGTTGCACCGTAGTAGTAACACTATCTGCAGTAGCATCCTTATAGAAACACCATCTACAGTAGAACCGTAGTAGAATCATGATATACAGTGACTGTACATTCACAGCACCTACGAGAGCAAGCTGACAAAATCTACCATTATAGAGGAAATGATATAGCTAATACGCCTATAGTTTAGACTCTCCATCGTACAAGTTATTAATAATAATTTTTCTAATATGTTTTGTAGGTGTATATGTGAAATTATCTTCGTATTCGGATTGGATATTTGATCACTTAGATCCTGGTAGACAAAAAAGATACTTTGCAGATCAATGTTGCTGTAAAAAAGACGAGAATATAAATGTAAGCAGGACTTCCGTATATGATAAAAACTATTAAAAAAAAACTTTAGATGAAAATGATGTTAATTTGTAAACACAAAAAATTGAATGCGTTGTGTAGCATAAGAAAATTGAGTGATTTATTTTTAACAATCCTACCCGAAGTCATATTGGCCTTATCATGGATACTTTGAATACTTATCCTTTTGTCAAAGTTACGATTTGTTTAGCTTTAGTTATTTTACAATATCAACCAACGTAGAAATGTATATTTTAGAGCATCGAAAACAATCTAAGAACAAAATTCAAACGAAAAAAGAAAAAGAAGGTAAAATATGTTTTCTTTGCTAACTTCCCTTAGGTCAAATTTAACTTGTTTCATTTAAAAATATATATTTTGTATTCATATAAACTTCTGTATTTTTTCAGATTGTAAAACTAGAAGATTCCAATTTTCTTTTCGAAATTACGCCACGTGGTTTCACCGAACATTCGTTTACAAATATGCTAAAAGGTCCGATTGGTCCGATCGGATTAACAGGGAAGACGGGTAAAGAAGGAGAGAAAGGAGAAAAGGTAGGGAACTATTACATACTGTTCACTTAAATTTATGTATTATTCACGTAATAACAAGCATAAACATGCATATGTGTGCTTAACTAAATTATCTCTTAAAAACATGCTGGCAACTATTCATTTTTGTTTATCTTTTTAAAACAGGGTAATAGAGGATATCTTGGTCCGAGAGGAAGAGTGGTAAGCAAACTTTATGCTTTGATTTTATCAAAAACAGTGTGACTACTTCCATAGGTTAACATTTTGAACACTGCGCTTCGTATTGATACTTAGTGTCAATACGTGAAAGCCCGCAATTATGTATAAGGGTAACTGATTTTTAAAGGACTTACCCGAAATTCTTATATTTGCTCAAAAAGTTTCAGTACATTGTTTGCGGAGTGTTTTGAAACAGAAGATTTTTTCATTGTATATATTTATTCCTTAATAAACATAAAATGCTATACAAATCATTATACAGAATAAACGATTCCATTTTCCATTTAGGGTCCTCCGGGAAAGCCTGGAATACCTGGATCACCTGGGAAAATGGTAAGTTGTGACCCTTTAGTACTATTTTATAGTAAAGTATTTTATTAGGCACCTATTCGATGTAATCATAAATAACATAATATGCCATACATAATATGCCAATTTAGAATTTCCTAACTTTGAACATAAACTACATAAACATAAAATAAAGTTTTTTTTAAACAGTCGAGACTTTGACAGCATGAGATTTCTTTAATTAAAAAATAGACTCATAGAATAATTCTCCAGTTATTAAAAGCAACAAGTAACGTAGCTCTAGATAAGAAGCAAAGGTTGCTAAATTTAATGATGCTGAATCGGTGTATCATTTAATCTATATTTTTGCTACAGTGTATTTCTTCTAATTAATGTATTAATTTACAATTTTTAAAACCACGGGAATGTACCTATGGAAACGGACTATTCGTACAATCTTTAAGAATGATTTGTTTTTATCAATGCAGCAGGGAGTAGATGGCAAACTGTATCCATCATTGAATGAAGTCAATTATGTTCTGCATGAGATGAAACGTTTAAAAAGTGAGATGAACATGATTGTGAAAGAAGCAAGATTAGGTAAATCTTAAAATGTACTTTCCTGTGTTTTATATTGGTGCAAAGATATATTGCATAAGACAATTATGGCGGTATATAAGCTGTGATGGTTTTCTTACAATAAATTAATTTTTTTACTCATTAAAATTATATTTTAGAGTAACGATTTGCGATATACTTATATAAAGGTTATTTCTAGTTATCTAAGTTAACCATGCGATGTTATCAAAGACACTTCCACTTATCAAAGACTTTTCCCACTTATTATGATTCCATATAGAACTTGACCTTTATAGAAGTTCAGTGTACTATATCAAAATTCGACATTATTATAAAACACATATTGTTAATTCTCACCTTTCTAATATAACTGCGGTGTTACCATCATCAATTGTATGTACACCCGGTCCATTTCACATAGGGAAAACTCACGAGCATTCCGCAAGGACGTGCAACGATATTCTTCGCTCAAATACCGGTATCATTAATTCAGGACGTTATTGGTTAAGTCCGGCGCAATATGATGACTCAGCATTCATTGGGTATTGCAACATGGATCGCCATGACGGCGGATGGACGTTGGTTTATAACTACATGTTTAGCAACAAACTGCATGATGGGAAGGTTTTTAAAACACCTGATTTGAATACTCCCGATTCTCCACAAGGTAAAACTTTTTGTGCATCTTTTTTTAGCTTAGAATAAAAAGAACTACGACAACAAGACAGTTATAAACAAGTACCCTAGATTAAAACCATTCTCATCAAGTCATATTAATGTTAATATTTCTAAATTTTTTAACTAATTTCTTGTGTCTTTAACTAATACTAGTTATTTCATATCTTAAACAGCTTGTTACTAATTTAGGACCGGATCAACTTGGAAACGTTGACTACAAACTATGGCGTTTTATCGGTAAAGAGTTACTTATCAAATCATTACACGGAGATTGGTTACATTGTCAATCAGCTGAATTGCGCGATGTATTCCCTGACGTCAGCAAAATTAAAACATTTCTTACAATAAACATGAAATGCAAGTATATACACAAAGCATCATCGTGCAAGCAACCTCCTCCAGATACGTTAATACTAGAAAAAAACGGCCCAAGTTTTAAAAAGAAAACTATATTATGGTGGAGTGTACACAAGCATTGCTCCGATGAATATAGCACAATTGATCGCAATGCATTACTTTATATACGTTGATTTATCATTATGATAAAATTAAGTAGCATTTTCATCGTGAGCGCAAAACAAGTCATTACATTCGGAATATAGTGTAGGAGAGCAATAGAAGAAAAAGAAAAACAGGAGGAGGGAGAGCAGTAGCTATAAAAACATTTATCTTACATATTAAAGTTCCTCCGAAAACAAATTTGAATCAGAGAAGTATTTTATTCAAGATTTCAAATGATAACATATAAAAGTGGACTGATAAAATAAAGTACATCTCAGTTGCAAGATTCTTTTATACACATTTGCTTATAATTATAATTATAAGCAATAATTTATACATGAAAACTTTAAAGTTTCGTTACAGACATAAAAACAAAACAACTACAAACATTTAGTATATCGGGTGTGCATTAAAGAATGACGGTATATGCTCCACCGGTGATGACATGCTTTGTATAATTCTGCTAACATATTTCTTAAACCAAAATATGTTCAGAGCTTTCGACCAGTTAGAGTCCAGGAAATTTCGTTTCATTTGGTTTAAAGTATTCTCGATCAATATGAGTCAAGATATTAGGTATTTTACTTTCGGTATTTTCGACATAATAATGCTAACTTTCTTTCGCGAATCTTTTTTCTTTACTTTTACATTCAGCAAGGATACCCTGATTTTTTTTTATCATACTAGTAATTCAAATAAAACTGTACATATATATATATATAGATAGATATAATGTAACTGTATAAAGCTAAAATAATATCGTATATTATCCCCATGTTAAATTCTTATTATTGTGGTTAACATTAATTGGATACATTAACCAAGAAAGCAATGGATTGAACTACGTTGGATTTGCAAATCGATTAACAACCTACAATGAAAAAATAAGACTATTAAATATCGAAGAGAACAGAAGTATACTAGCACAAAACTGCCCTTAATGTAGACGAGAGAAAAGAACAAACACCTCCTTAGTTTAAAACCTTTATTATTGCCTAATTTCATGCAAAAAATAAAAAAATGTTTTCCCAAAAACCCTATTTTTGGGCCAAAATTGACCTTTTGATCTCAATTACGCAGAAATTAGAATTTTTTTTTTTTTTTGGGGGGGGGGGGAGTGACACACCTAATGCATTTAAAAGCCCTTATCATTAACTTACTTCGTGCAACAAAACAAAAAAGAGTTCTTGAAATATTTTTGGGCCAAAATTGACCTTTTGGACAAAATGAAGAAACTTTAAAAAAATCCAGCTCCATCACTTTTTAGTGTTTATATATGGTTCATGCAAAAAAATTAGGAAAAGTTATTAAGTCAATCCTGAGAAAACTCCACAACAGATGCACGCACGGACGGACACGCACTAGAGTTATTATGACTTCGTCGGCCGAAGCTAAAGCCGGGAGTTCAATAATATTATATGGAAAGGGTGTTGCTTTTCTTTGTTTCATGGAATGAATTTCAATAGTTTAAACTAACTACGAACCTTTCCATACCCTCAGTAAACATATCTGGTCCGCATATTAGATAAAAATTCTCCCCACTGCCAGTTTGACTGTCAAGTATTATAGGAATTTGGCAATTAGCAACATTGTTAGATAAATGTTGTTTTGAAATGAAATCTTTTAATACAGGTGCATCTATACGACCTTTTAATCCATCCCATGATGCTCCAGGATTACTTAAAATATATGTCACATGAAACCTGAAAAATATAAGAAAACTTAATTATTTCCATTGAATTCCTTTATACAGTTAAGACTATTTTGTGAAAGTTACTTAAACTATAACAAAGGTTTAATAGCAGAAAATATGAAACTATAAAATATTAGCGAACTCATTTTTTTTATTAGCAAAGCATCGATGGTTACATTTTACTATAGCAAAGTATCGATGGTTACAATTTAGACATACTTGGAAGGGTGCTGCGTAGAAACTTCATCAAGTTCATTCTTCCACAGTATATCTTCCATTTCTTTGTTAGCGAATAGAAGATTAATACCACTAAAAGAGAAACTAGACTTACTATTTCGTCTCCTTAGTAACCGATTAACACATTCATAACAAATATCTTTTTAAACTTACACTTTTAAATAATATTAGTGATTTAAAGTATAATATAAAAACGCTTAGTTAAAACGTTTTGTTTTGTATAAAGTTCTAAAAAAACATGACACTTTTTGCATCTTAAGATTCATTCAATAGAAAACATATAACTGAAACAACTCCTTTTAATCTAGTACTGAAAATTAAACTTGCGAAAAGTGAAAAATAAACTTGCGAAAAGTGAAAAAAACTTGCGAAAAGTGAAAAAAACATGCGAAAAGTGAAAAATAAACTTGCGAAAAGTGAAAAAAAACTTATGAAGTAAGTTTACTTCTAATCATTCTCAAGGAAAACAAACATTAATTTAGTCTTAATTTAAGCCGAAACAAAGAATTAATTTAAGCCAAAACAAAGAATTAATTTGAACCAGACCCCTGAAAAATTTTATAAAACAAAAACTAAATCGAGAAATTATCTAAAAATTGTTGGTCAACTAGAAAATTTAACAAACGGAAAGACACGTTTTGATTATTTGAAGTCACCTATCAGATATAATTGGTAATTTTTGCAATTTTACTAGGACATTCAAATTTTTCAACAAAAACCTGGCTCTCTGGATTTTTGAACATGATGACTAAAAAACTGGAAAAAAAAAAGAAACAGTCTACGTGCTGGACGTGTTACTTACGAACGTACTCTATCATGTTATTTTAAATCAAATAACTGAAATAATAATTCGAGTGTAATTGACCAGAGCAGATTACAAAATAATGAATGAAATGTCAAAGAAAGGAAAGTCATAGAGCTGTTTTACTTCAAAAAATATAAGAAGTAAATCTCAAAGAAAGGAAAGAGTGATCAGCATACCAGTTGGTCTCATGTAGAAGGTGCTGTATAACCCTAACCATCGGAGTTAATCCTATTACAAAACAACAACAAACATAAACAAGATTATATAATTTTTAACTAAATAGAAATGGTAACAACAACCACTTAAAATGGTACCTGTTCCGGCCGCTATCAACCATACATTTCTCATGTTATCCAAAGTTTTTATAAGAAACGAACCAGTTCTATCACTGATGGAAATATGATCACCTAAAATGAAATCATGTCTTTCTCATATACAAAGAACTCAAAAGAAGAGAACCTCTCAATGTTATGAGAAAATAACTAGAAAAAGAAATAACTAGAACAAATTTCTCGGACAAAATTTAAAATCAGTGTGAATTTGTGCTGGACAATGGAGATTCCTGGGCTAATATTCCACAAGGAAACAATGCAGTTCTTCGTTTTAATGAGCTTTATTCCAATCTTTATCTAACAATTAGACAAAACTAGACAAAAAAGTCACATCGAAGTTAAACTTTCTACGCCTTGCTCTTGTTATGAACAAAATTTAGTAAAAATATGGAAATTAAACATACCAATAGCAACTTGATCTATTAAGGGCGTTAGTGCACCGAGTTCATATAGTTTGATCATCAAAACGATAGAACGACCTTTGTGAACATCAGAGTGCTCCAATGATGCACATACCACAGTATAATTCTTACTGACAGCCATGCCTGCCAAAATATAACAAAAAGTATTACAAACAATATATAGATAGATATTGTCTAATCTAAAAATATATAATTAGATCTATTGGAACATAACATACAGTAAATTTCACAAGATCTGCTCATCTAAATTTCGTAATATGTCAAGTAAAAACTCAAAAATATTAATTGGATTTTGTCATAAAACGAATAAAATGCTACCTTGTGTGAGTATAAAGGGTTGTGGCAAGGACCCTAGACAGTCTAAGTCTTTGAATACTCCATTTAACAACTAAAAAAGAGTTTTGATGGGGAGAATTAACACACTAATTTAACACTATATTATATTACCTTCTCTTTCAGCTTGAACTAGCACGTGATGGCCAATAGGTGTTTCGTAATAAACAGTATCTGGGAGTTGGAATGTATATAAAGAGGTATCGTGCGTTACTGCTTGTTTCTTGATAAGCTTACACATATGAAAACTCAAATCTATGCAAAAAAAAAACAACTACCATCAACTTATAATATGAAATTTATATGATGCATCCAACAATTTCTAGGGAATAAATGATAAAATAAAAAATAAGATGAAATTTATATCATGCATCCAACAATTTCTAGGGAATAAATGATAAAATAAAAAATAATATGAAATTTATATGATGCACCCAACAATTTCTAGGGAATAAATAATAAAATAAAAAATAAGATGAAATTTATATGATGCATCCAACAATTTCTAGG
>JAUELD010005330.1:0-15355 GCA_031471615.1 Aglantha digitale
GTTAATTGTTACAAAAGTGTTCTGCAAAATATTATAGACTTTACGCATTTTCAAAAGTTGGGGTAATCCTCCCCTTCCAAAAATTCGCTACGAATGGATATAGAATCAAAATAGACATTCAATTAAATATTTGTTTATGCTGGGGAGTGTAAAATGAATAACATTCAACCAAATGGTTTAAACAATAAATTTATATCATAATTGCTTTATTTCTAAATGAGTGATATTTTATGAATTATTTTTAATAATATTATAATTTGATTATATGCATCAATAACCTTATCAATCAATAAGAGAGTTTTACACATCCATTTTTTCAGTTAATATTTATAGCAAAGATAATATGGTAGCTCACTCTATCAAGCCACTTATGCATCAAGCCACTTATGCATTTAAATTCTAAGCAATTACATTCTACTTTATGTTTATTGTAGAATGTTCAATCACAATGATACATTATCTATTCTGGCAAGCTGGTAAGTCTTCTGTTTCTCCTTTTTATATCTCTATCTCTCTCAGCTCTTAAGGTGTTTCACAGTATATATATTTGTTGTTTTCTCACAGTATACAAGCCTCTTATATATATATATTGGTTTTCACTAGAAAAGATATGTCTGATTTGTTAAATCCATATATATATTGCAGTAAATTGATGTCAACATTTTCAGACCAATAAATCTTCTTATTGTAGTTTGAACGTTGTTACAAATATACGTCAAGTTATAAAGAGCTGTAATAATTTCTTACAATCCGTGTGGTAGATGTTACTAGATATTAGTAGGTATTGTAATTTAATAGACTTTTAAAGATAAGATTTAGTAAATAAGATGAACTGGTAACTTTTTTTTACATTGGAATCAAAATGTTTCTAGAAAATTCTTATCTATGGATAATTTGTTTTATAAATAGGTATATATATAAAATTTATAGTTATTCATCCATCTTGTCGCCAAGAAATTGATTATCTTGCATATTTCTAAACTGACGTGAAAGCCACTTTATGTTATGTGTTATTAAATATAAAAAAATGCTTTTAGTTTTATAAATCAAGTATGTATAAAAAAAGTCTTCCCGTGAAATTCGTTTGGATTAGCTCAAATTTATTTTGATTTTTTAAAGTAAATTTTAAATAGCAATCTGCCTAAAAACTATATTTTTTAAGATTTTTAAAATACTTTCTGAGTCTAGCAGGTTTCTGAGTTTTGTGTAGTCTTACTTGTTTATTAGTATGGCTGTCCATGTCTGGAAATATATTCTAGACATGCTGAAGACTCATATTAGCCGAAACAGCTAAAATGATTTTGGCTTTATGCTTAATCTTTATTTTATATGTAGTTTATATAGTTAAACAACAAACTTTTCGAAATTGTATTTATAAAAGGACTGAATCGGGTAATACAGGCTATTGATTTTAGGAATAAGATCCCAAAAGTATATATATACACTAGTTTGAATTGGCTCTGGAGACAAAAAAGCTGACTGTAGTTCTTAGGATCCTGAATTTTTTTTACTTAGATTCATGCAATGACATATAAGCACTACCCTTCCTTACAGTCTAAGACACAAATGCATGTCACTATTAAAATACAATATTTGTAGAAAGGGTGGAAATATCTTAAATAAATGACCTTTTGACCTTAAAATATTGGATTTAGGTCCTTGTATTGTCCGTTTTAGATGATTTAAAGTCCAAAAATTTTCTCTGACAACCATTTTTGCAGATTTTTTTTTCCACTACAGAAACATTAATTTGACTAACTTGTAAAAAACGTCCGTACGCCCCTGAAATTTCTAAATTTGCTAGACACTGATCCATCATAATTTAGTGGATTTTATTCAATTACAAATATATATGGCTGGATAGATTCAACCATTGCATGTTTTTGGATAATAAATGATTAGGTGTATAAACCTTTTGTTCAGAATTGTGTTAATAAGATTTGCAAAAGTGATATTAGATTGTTTCAATGTTAACCAGACCGTTGGCTAAACTTTACCCTATTGTATTAAACAAAAAAGTACAAACGCTATTCGTCAACTACAAGGTTCATCCGAAATCACAAGTGTTATTTGTGAATAATATAACTGTTTGGTCCAACGGCGGGAGTGTTGCGGAAATGTGGGAGATTAAGATATTATGTAGATAATTATATTACGGAGATAAATAGTATAAATATGCGGTACGCCTTGCGGCCGTCACATCTTATCTATAAGACATATGTAAGTGGTGATAGTAACCACGTGTTTAAATTTATTATCTAATATTTATCAATATCTCATTGGATAGTGACATTGGTCACCACACAGTTTCTTGAATTACCTTTTAAAAATTCAAGTTGATATCAAAGCCATATTCTTGGTATCTCCATTCAATTACTCCATTAAATGTTTCTTTTTTTAATCAAAAAATATCTCTACAGTTTTATATTATTATAATGTGAAGAATATATCTCATCTATCGCTAGCATTTACGAGAAAGTTATTTACCTTAAATGTAAAAACTGAATCACATGTTCTACATTATTTTACCTCTCTCCGACTGAGAAAAAAATGCAGCAGTTTAAGATTGAGAGTTTTTACTTATTATAAGATTTTCCTTGAGTTGACTTAGCAGACACTGCATATTTTCTTGGTTGGCTTTTTGACTACATTCTTGCACTTAAGCAGCTCCAGACGTTTCACTAGCAGGATCCTTATCGAGAAGGAAAGACTATAACAATCGCTAGGGTGTGAAAACTGAAATGGTGTATTGATAATACTTCAATACTGCGATTTTCATTGGTTAAAAACGTCTTTCCTCAGACAAACTTTTAATCTAAATTTATTGATTTAACCAATGCTTTTTCCTGAGACAGAATTTGTCTAAGGACGATTAAAGCCTTTGGCGTAGTTAAAAAATAATTACACCCTAATGCTGAAGATCTTTCAAAAAATAAGAGCAGTTTCGTTACCATTTTATTGTACGAAAAAAAGGATTTCAACTTAAAATAATTGGTAATATCTTGAAGTTTATCTTCTAGCGTAAATCGTTTGAGCGCAATTTTTTTAGTTTAAAGCTTTGAGTTGAATAGTAGTTACAAGGAATTTTAACTGTTAACATGAATTTCTTGATTCATTATTATAGTAAAATATTTCTTCATTGCTCGATCAACATTAAGTTAGTATTTTTTTACTCAAACACTTGCCTAAGTTGTTAAACCTGCCTCTGACAGTTTCTACATTTAATGCTTTATAAACACAAAACAGAAATTAAACACATTTAATTCTTTATAGAATTCAGAGTCAGTCAGTATAGCTAAGGATTATTGAATATGTGAACACTAATATCAAATTTGAATCATTTTGAACTCGTGTTCATTCTTTCGTTTAAGAAAGGCTCTATGAAAAGTGTTGCGTTCTTAAATATTTGAAATGTTGTTACATTCAAAATAAAAACAACTTATCCAATAAAACTAATACAAAAGCATCACATGGTTTAACCTATCTTTTATAACTATGTTTATCTTTATTAGACAGGGAATTTTTTAAAAGATCTAAATATTTGTGTAACTTTAAATTTTACTTCGGAAATTGAATAAAAATAGTGTCCTGATCATATTTTGGGGTTGTACTACTTCTGAAAAAAATTCTACGAAGATTTACGTTGAGATGACCTTGTTTTTCTCAAAACCACTCATGTCATATACCGTTGGAAAGAGAATTTGAAGCAGAGTAAACTTTAAAAAAAGACCATACCCTCAAAATGTACCAATTTTTAGTTACACCTATGGGATCAGGGGGTAAGTTATAAAACAAGCTTATCAAAATCGCCATTTTTTAAGGTGATCATTTATTTACATAATATCATTTTTAATCAAAAAATGATAACAATATGGTAAATATAACTTACTTTTAAACTTAATTTAACCTTAAAACGACTGTTTTTATAAAGATAATGATAACTTAGTCACCCCCGGATTTTTTGTTAGAAATCTTACATTTGTAGAATTAACTTGGGAAAAGTGTTTTGCAGTATACTATAAAAAAATGTAATTTTGTTCTTTTGAGTTAGAGATATTGTTTCAAATCCTAATTGGTTTAAAATATGTCAACAATTGCTAAACAGAAACTATGAGAAGAAAGAACAAAAGGTGAATTACTACCACGAAGAATCGTGTATTATTAAGTATATACAAAGTATAAATAAAGGTTTTTAAACGAAGGAACTCAGGGCCAACAGTCAGAGTCACTCAAATCAGGATCGTTAACATCGTCATCAAACTCAGATAGGTGCTCCCATTCATCGTCAGGTAAATATTTGCGATTTCGTCATCATCATCTCCATCGTAGTTAGCTAATTCTGTAGAAGTATTCGATTTTAGTTTTTTCCTTGCTTGTTGAATTATATCATCGGGGCATGTATCTGATTTAGCGTTGGTACTAGCGAACGACAACCTTGAACTATATCAGGAAGCTTCATATATTCCACAAAGCAATGAATAAGATCCGTTTTGTTGTCGTTGTTGGACATGTTTTGACCAAGTCCAGTTATGAAAACTCTTTGGCTACCAGATTCTCCTCTTCTATGTCTGGTACTTTCTTTTACACTATTAACGATATAAGTATCCATCACTATCTATCCATCACTATCCATCAATAGCATTGACAAGTGACTTAAAGAACTTTTCATAAGTGTTGCAAGGCTTAACAGCTCTAACAACAGCCATCCCGTCGTAAATCCATCTAGCATTTGTTGGGTATGTTCTTGTCATTGCATTTGATTCTTTTATTATAAGATTACAAAAACCAGCTTTACCACCACGTCTTATAGTTCCATCAGCTTCAGCTATACTCAACGGAACAGAATTCATTGAATATTGGAAGTCTTCTTCTAAAGTAGCTGATTTAGCTTTCACAACTCCAAACGCTTGTCTCTCTTCTTTTAATACAGAGATCGCTCTAGGCTGATCTTGATTTGTTTCATCTATACTTTGATAACATATGCCATATGTATGGTGAATTGAATCAGTACCGGAAGTTGTTTCCATGCTTTTGACGAAATCGTCCCATGCGAGGCAAATGCAAAGGTCTGGTTTAGTCTCAAGATAAATTGGTATGAGATTGCTGCTATTTAAAAGTGTTGACTCATTCATTCCTATTTCAATCCTAACTGTCTCATTACTTGAGCAGTGCTCATATTTGTTTAGAAGAGTGGCAACTTTTCGGCTGCATGTAATGTATTTAATTGTTACCTCAAGTAAAAGATGTTTTCCAAGTTATTGCATTCCTTCTGAAAAAGCTACCACTATATTAGCTGCACTAGACTTAAAAATGAATCGTTTTTTGCGATCTGTTAAATCAGTCACTTAGTTACTTCCTAGTATACATGATTTGATAGAAATTATTTATGGAATATTTGCTTCACCTTCTAGAATATCATTTACAGAAACTGGTTCTTCTAGTGGTGTTATGGGATTATCTAGTACAGTTTTAGTTGATTTAAATAATAACTCCTCAATCTTAAAGAAAAATAGAAACTGAAAGCTGATCAATAAAATCTAGTACAATGGCATTATTTCTTTGGTACAAGTAAAAGTTATGAATTAGAGAAGTAATAACTTGTTTTCACTAATATAAATAACTTGTTTTTATAGAAAAACCCCTTTATACAATATTTCATTTAATATTAAAATGCTTTCTATTTTTTTTATTTTATATTATATATTATTTTATATATAATATATATATTTATTAAAATCAAGAGGTGGTTTCTAAATTGATAATCTTTAATATAAATGTTGAAGTTAAACTTTTTTTAAATCCCATTGTCCCATTTTGTTTATTTAACGGGTCTTTGATGTCAGATGGAAAAAATGAAAAAATTTTCTTAAAAACATTTTGCCCCTAAAATTTGTTTCTTAAATTAGTCCTAGATGTGAGATAAAAAGAAAATTTCTTGTTATAGTCATTTCTCGAGCTACATTAAAGATCTTTAATAAAAATACAATTATTAAAAAATTTCTTAAAAACATTTTGACCCTAAAATATGTTTCTTAAATTGGTCCTAGATGTGAGATAAAAAGAAAATTTCTTGTTAGAGTCATTTCTCGAGCTACATTAAAGATCTTTAATAAAAATACAATTATTAAAAAATTTCTTAAAAACATTTTGACCCTAAAATATGTTTCTTAAATTGGTCCTAGATGTCACATAAAAAGGAAAATGGAAATTTTCTTGTTCTGTTAGTTTCTCAAGCCACATTAAAGATCATCTGTAACGAAATATACTGTCTATCGAAATATTCTGTCTAATTCTTTTCCCAGACCCAGCTCATATTTAAAGGACCGTTTTAATAAAAGGAATGGTCGTATTAGTGGAGTATTGAAGAAGGCTGCAACTGTGCTTAACTGTGGAAAGGACAGGAGACAAAATCAAGATCATTAAGAAGTTTAGTATGTCGTTTTAAGAAAAGCAGAATGGAGTCTGTTGTTGTGCTTGTCTTATTGTTTGTAGTTTGTATAGCTAGCTTTTATACACCCCCGTACACTTTTCGTACCCCCCTCCCTATTTTTTTCATCGATTCTGATATTACTTCATACGCTAATCAATATTCACAATAAAAATTATATCTCTAAACGAACAGAAAGATCCTAAAATAACCCCTGAAAGTACCAATTATGACTCATTTCACAGTTAGAAATATATTACTTACTGACGTCATGGAGTTAGTTGTCTGGCGTCATTAATAGATTTATAAATCACGTGCTATAGTTAATATTATAAACAGATATATTAAATATTTAAACAGATATATTACAGACCAGAATGACTTTTTTTTATTAGTTTTTGAATAGAAAAGGCTCGGAAAAAAAAAGAAAACTATTTATTGGTTTAGTAAAAGATTAAAATTAAAATTAGATTAAATTAAGATTAAAATTAAACAATTTGTTTTAAAACGCGTCGTTAAAATATACGAACAAGTTATTTATATTTTCAATTTATTTGCAAAACAATAATGGTTGTAAATAATTGGGCACATTTATCAGTTTGACAAGACAAGTCTTTTGAATACCTATATTATTCAGATTTCATACTTAAATTGAAAATATAAAAGTACCTGATTAGCAACTTACACGCTTTTTATAATTAATAAGAAATTAAATCTTAAGTTATTAATTCATTAGCCCTATTTTTATTAAAAAGCCCAGTCTAAAGAGATTCAAATGAGTCAAATGGTTTATTTATTTATCTTGTGTCATTGTTAGATGGGGTGGCCATTTTATAAAAAGGCGTGTTCTATTCTTGTTAAGCGTTAGTATTTCACGTATCACGTACAAGACAATTTGTAATGGTTGCCGAATTTACATATTTTTAAATATCATGTTGAAGCTGCATAAAAAGTAATTATTTCATCATAACGAAAACGTTATTCCATTGCATATGTTATTTTTATTTATCAGTTTCTTGAAGTCAGATTTTGATGTATATAAGATACTTCTAGAGAAAAAAGCTATGTAACTTAAAATCTTAAGACATAAAACATACTGGTCAGGCCATACCAGATGTTAGAAAAGCACGAATATTTAACAATTTGTCTAATTTTATTAATAAACGTGATTCTTTTAATACTTCGATTTTCTGAATTAATTTCTACGTAGCCGTGCAAATTTTTTATATCCTTTTGTCTTTGTTTGCATGGAAAATTGCTATGCATAGTAAAAAAGGAGATTACGTTTTTAATCATCAAAAGAAAAATATTTTATTTATATATATATATATATATTATGTTATATATATTATATATTTCAATCCACACCCTTCGAAAGTAAATACACGATTTAAATATATTTAACCACTCTAAATTATGCTTTTTTAGAAAAGACATTGTTGTCATTAAACCC
This sequence comes from Aglantha digitale, assembly GCA_031471615.1. NCBI lineage: Eukaryota > Metazoa > Cnidaria > Hydrozoa > Trachymedusae > Rhopalonematidae > Aglantha > Aglantha digitale. Next base: position 7,881 of record JAUELD010005330.1, read on the forward strand.
TACCAAAAAACTTATTATGTTAAAAAAAATCAATGCATTTCAAAAAATATTCAATTTTCTTAATTGATTTTAAAAATTTTTTTAAAAGGAGATTACGTTTTTAATCATCAAAAGAACCTTAGTACCTTCACCCGTAGTAACTTTAAGTTGTAGATCCATCTAATCAGACAACCCTAGCCCTATATTCAAAGCTGCTATCAAAGATAGTAAAATTTTGTCAAGCATATATAAATTTCTTGGTTTGGAAAAGCAAAGCAATACAATCAGTTACAAATCGCTAACTCGCTAAACATTACGCGGAATCTTTTATGGGAATCGAGGTAGAATCAGTGAAAACGAGAGGAAATGACAAGAAAACAATTGGAAATCAGGATTAAAAAGCCAAATCCATAAAGGTAGATACTTTATGAATAGGTGTGACCAAAGGGAGTGATAGAAAGGACTCCTTAAAGTCAATTTCATAAGTAGACTAGTAGTTATTCTTTGAAAGAAACTTTGTTCTTCTGATATGGACTTTCCTTCCATGCTAGTAGTTGGATAACGTTTAAGCTTATTTTATTTTTCTAATAAAATGAAGAAAGTGAATCAAAGGAGGATCATCATTACATATCACGTAATGGAAGATCGGTTAATTGCAATTCCCCTTCTTTCTTACACACAAAGGTTTTAGTTGCTGTAGTTTGTAGACTTATAGTTTGTAGACTTGTAGTTTGTAGACTTGTAGTTTGTAGACTTAGTTATAATTTTGAAGAAAGCACCTTCCACGGTAGCTTAGATTTTGTAAGTGGTTATTTGTTCCCTATTGTTTTCTTTTTTGGCTTGAGTTTGACATGGTTTTTAGCAGTGTGATTTCTACCCAAACTAATCATGTTTTTAATAAGGCTACCCTTCAAAAAGTAGGTTAAAGAATCCATGTCTTCGTTAATTAGTTTTGCTTTTCAGCGCGTGAAGTTTTAAAAAATTGATTAAAAAGGCGAGAGACTAGGAAGCTGAATACTAGTTTGCTGTTTTTTTCGTTTTCAGGTCGTTTCCTCCCATTCCCCCTAGTTTCCTATTGTGGATCTTACGTAAACATCAACTTAATACAAAACAAATGTGTGTACCTGTATTCTTAGGATTCATACGCAGTTTTAAATAAGCAACAGCTTGTTGTTAACGTTAGGTTATCGAAATGATTGAATTTTAAAAGATACATTATATGAACAAATATCATTCCAAAAGATGACTGGAAAATTTATAACCATAAGATACTTTCTAAAAAATTACCGCCTCGAGTGATATAACCTTTCGTTTAACATATATTCTCCGCATATTAATATGAACTATGAACTGTAGAATTGAATCCATTGAATCAATTTTCTTATTATATCGTTTATTTTACTCTGTAAAGTAATTTTTAAATAAAACATAAGTAGCTAGCTGTATTAATCGTTCAATCCATGGCCATGGTTCAATCGTTTCTAATTCTAGAGAATCAGTACTTCCAAAAAATTATTGTTTATTTGTTCAGAAATGGTTAACATATTTTTCATACTGTTTCTAGTTTTTTCTTTAGCACCAGTGTTTTAATGTATAAATACTTGAAACGGGATTATTAAAATATGGATTGTATTTATAGATTGCATATGTAGCTAATTCAAGTGCTAACTCGTTTTATTAGTGCCTAACTTCATTATAAATAAGATGCAGCTAAAACCAAAAACCGCATGAGAAAATTCAAGAAAACATCAAAATGATAAATTTGTCTGTATATAGTTATGGGTACACTTTAGGTTAAATTTTCGTCACATAACATAACTTTTAAAATTAAAGGATTTGCTAGGTTATTATTATTCCAACAAATCAAATGACTATATAGCTATTAAAGTAATTTCATTTAAAGTCTTTTATAAACTTTCTTATTCATAATCTAAATTTAGAACTGTAACAACTGTAACTGAAAAAGCATTGACTAAAAAATTAATAGCTACATACATCTTCATGGAGATTCATTTATATTGTACCATATATCTTACCGAAATTGCCACTAAAACCTAAGAAGTTAAAAGGGCGCGGTAACCAATAATAAACATCAAAACGGAATAAAATTACTTTATATATAAAATCTCAAGCTACCTTAATCTTTTTGTTTCATTCAGAAATCTAGGTTTTGAGTTTTTTGAGAAGTGTTTAGTTTAAAAACTAATATATTTATTCAATCATCAAAATCATCCTCATCAAAAACAAATGGAATTTGGTTTAGAACAAAAACCTAATAATCGAGTTTCTTCGAAATCTGAAGATAAACTCCATTTGATTATCAAATTAAATTGATTATGATGAACCTGATTATTGTTTAAGACACGCTAGCTATCATATTTTTTTGTTTAGACTTTATGTTTTTCGAGCTTGTTATTGAAAATATCATACCAAACATTCGCTTCAACTTGACAAATAAATATACCTTAAAATATACACTATAACAAGACAATGGAAACTATGACATAACAGAATAGCAAAATACGGGACGTACAAATCATAGTAGCAACACTAGCAGCAAGACCCGACTTGGCAGAGCTTGATGAAATCTCACTCACTCAAAATTTCTGAATGACACTGTCGAGTGTATAAGGTGGTTTAGGCAGTACGGGTTGTTAGCCAGCAACATTGTAATCGCCAATGCAACAACTAACAGTTGCAAAATGCAGTCGAGTAATGTAACATGGAGATTTCCTGCTTAACCCTGCAGAAAAGAAAGTTTCTTTGAGAAGTCGCAAATTCGTGTAAGATTGATCCGATAACAATGGATATTTGGTGGTTATGAACCCGCAGCGAAGTGGCAGCGCAGCAAAGCCAAGTTTAAAGCATTGTACAGTCCAACTTATCGGAAAATGATTCCAGATTACCTATCCGAATTCATGTGGAACCAACGTTTCAAAGAACATGGGATTTTTCACTTCTGGAATCAAGTTTCTCAAATATATCCAGTTTAAGAGACTTTCGCAACAAAACAAATGGCTATTTTTATAGCCACAAATATTGAAAATTCTTTTTTTGTCGCTTGTTTGACAACTTTATTATGACTTTAGTTTACTGTATATGCAAGCTTTAAAAGTTTTTTATTTCAATTATAATGACTGCCAAGGTAACTTTTGTGTGTCAAGTGTTTTCATTCCGAGTTTTAAAATATAGCATATTATTATTGATAATTCTCACCAGGTAAAACTCCAATAAGAGAGAAATACAATAATTCATAAAGTAATATATTAGGCTAATAATAACTGGCTGGCTGGTTTAGCCTTTCAAAATTGTAAAAATGTAGTTATATTTCTAACTATCAAACTCACTGAAAATTCAATCTAGTTTTATTTCATGGAAAGTATTTTGTGTTGATGGAAAAACGTCAATTTTCAGTTTTGTGGTTATATTTACAAACGCATACATCCTTTTATAAGGTAAACAAAAAAAAAAGATTAAAAATTATAACGTGCCTTGATTTCAATAGAAAACAATACTATATACTCTAAATGAGTACTAAATTATCACGTGGCGCACCTTGACGTATTTTACATCATTTTACATTACATAATCATAAATCGTGTTAAAAACGTGACTTTGCGTGAAATTTTTTGCAGGATAGTTTTTTTATTAGATTTCAATAAAAAACATTGAACATTACGAAGGAGAGTGTTTTTTTGCAGACTGTATTTTATTTTATAGTTTTATTTTATCATTTTTGTTTTATTGTTAAAGCAAAAACAGAGTCATAATGGTACTTTCAGGGGTCATTTTGGGACCTTTTTGTTCGTTTAGAGATATAAGTTCTATTGTAAATATTGATCAGCGTATGAAGGACTATCAGAATCGATGAAAAAAATTGGGGGGTACGAAAGTGTAATAGCGCCCCTTGTTATTTGTTTTGTATTTGTAGCTATAATATGTTTCTCTCAAAACAATTAAATTTTAAAATTCAGTAGCTCAACTTAGAGCATAGAGAGCATTGGCACAGAGCACTATCGTTAGTATAGTATGTTATAGTATTTATGTTATATATCATTGCTTATCAGTATTACTATTATTACAGTTATCAGACTCAAGCGAGTGCAGAATATATCTAAGCAATGTTAGTGAAGAGAATTCTAATAACGTTAGCCTCATATTCATATATGTTTTCTTTGTCATGGACAAAAATTCTAAAAACTAATAGTTTTTATGGCTTTGTTTCAACAAGAACTTGTTGAATTTACGAAGTTATACGTCATAATTTATGCGTATAATTAAGAGTCGCATGGCCATAATGGCGCATTCTTATATTTAAAGTGAAACGGAAAGGAACCTTTTGCTCTTTATATTTATGTATGAATAAAGTTAGTGTAAATAAAAGTTAGTTAAAATTCAAATGCTAGCTCGTTTATCGTTTATTTGGATTTCAATAAATATATACTAATGGACAATTTCGTCGTCAAATCCAAATCTAATGCCTACGTATGTTTTGGCGTGCTAATAATACTTTTGGTCCCAATTTTTTCTGTTTTGAACTATAGTTTTTCCATTGAACAATTCTGGAAAGTTTCAATTAAATTGGGCTAGTAGACCCTTGTTTTTTTTTATAGACAGCATATTTCGTGCACTTTTAAGGCCGAAATCGAAATATACTGTCTACGGCTGTTTTGGCCACCCATTAAAACTTTTGGTCCCACTTTTTTCCATTGAACAATTCTTAAAATTTTCAATTAAATTGGGCTAGTAGAACCTTGTTTTTTCTTGATAGACAGCATATTTCATGCACTTAAAATACTTTTTAAAAATTTAACATCTGTCCCTTAAAATATTCATATATGCTGATTCCGGTCCTGGAAATGAATTAGACAGAATATTTCGATAGACAGAATATTTCGTTACAGATTATTAATAAAAATATATTTTTTTAAAATTTTCTTATAAACATTTTGTCCCTAAAATTTTTTTTTAATTTTTTTCTTCTTTCAAGAAGAAGAAAAGACTTTCCAATGCTTTTTAAACAATATTCTACTTTCTCACAATCATTAAAGATTTTGTTTGCCCTGAATAGACATCACAAACAAAACTTTTAAAAGTTCTTTATTTTAATTTTTTTAGTCTTAATTTATACTATTATAGTTTTACAGCTGTATTATTGTTAATTCACATTGGATATAATATGTGAATAAATATTGCATTCTTTAGGTACATTTCTGATTCTATAAATGTTTGAAATGTCTGTAATCGTTCATAATTGCGCATCTTCATAACACCAATTCACCATCATTATATTTAGGAACATTTCTTTTATCTACAAATGTTTGTAATGACTGTAATCATTCAAAATTGTATATTTTCATATTGTCAACTCACACTGAATTGCCATTATCTATAAGTACACTTCTACATTTCTTTTGTAATGTCTGGTATCGTTTATAATTATCTCTATGTAGGTTACATATCTTTTTAAACTTTTTTCTTTCCATATTTGTCAATATTTCCAATAGAACTTGATGGCATCAAAGATTTTAAGTAAGTATCTTCAATCCACATCGAGTTATGGTTATCATTAGGTACAGTTCTTTACCTACAAAATAGAAAAAATATATACATTAAAATATTACAAATCACATTAACCGTATAAGATGGATTAAGAGAAACCTATAATTTCCCTAAATTATCTTAGGATTTCTTAAATAAGCTACATCTTCAATTTTTCAATGAAAATTGTAAATATAAAAGCAATTATAGTCCAGACAATACTAAAACTAGAGGTCTGAACTTTTCACAAGACTTTTCTTACTTTACATATTAAGGAATTAAAGGATTTGTGAAGTTTAAGAAAAATAGCCAGATGAAGGTAGCAAAACAATATGATCTTTTGTGATTTTAGATGCATTATTCTTACCTATGAAGAAAACAAATAGAGATTAACTTTTTTAGTTTTAGAATTTCTATTCTATATGATTATTTGAATTTTCATATCTAAAAAAACTTGATGAAAAACAACTATACTTAATGTTCATGAGCTTTTTTAATGTTAAACTTGAAAATAAAGTTGAACTGAAAAAACTCTCAATAAACATTAACTGAAAAATCAACTATAATAAGAAAAATTGAAAATTCAACCTATTCTAATATTTTTGAATGTAGAAATGTCTATAAGAAAAAATTGAAGTATAAGTATTTTGTCTATAAGAAAGTTATGAATTTTCGTTATGAGGGTTATTATAGCAAAAAATAACTATTGCTTTAAATTCAGTGTATATATTCAGAATTTTTTTTTTAAAAAAAGTCTGAGTTAACCAAATTTAGAAATTTGTGAAAGAATTAGTTAAAAGTTGGGTGAAGATCTATAATAAGTTTTATAAATAAAATGAATAAAATTAGACAGTACGCTAAAAATAATAAATATAATTTCAGTTATCCCCCTTTAATATATGCAGACTAGACACACAGTCAGGGAAAACCCTGTAATAAGGTTAGATAGTCTGATTTGGATGCTATATCCAAATTAGGATTTAGATATCCCAATTTACATATATATGTCCTAAAAAAGATATCTGTATCCTAATTAGGCTAATTCTCGCAATTTAGTGTTAAGTTTTCTTTTTTTCGTACGAAAATGTTGTTGGCGAGTATTCTTTTTATTTACTTTTTATGCTTTGCTACACAACAAAATCAAATAAGACGCGGGAATTTATATTATTCTTGTTATAAGAAAGCACGATTCTTCCTTGTTGTAAATTTTTCCTATTTTTTCACTGAAACTTATATTTTGTTTTCTAGACTAATAAATACCAATAAAATGGCTTCAACAAATTATACTGATGGCTATTCATCAGGTGATGAATCTAGTCAATCTAGTCTTTTTGTCGGAGAAGATATTCCAAGCAAATTACTTAATTTCACTAATTCTAAAAATATAGAATGTTTGCTTTTAGAAATTAATTTACGTAAAACAAAATGGCTACTTTGTGGATGCTACTATCCACCATCTCAATCTGATGGTGATTTTTTTGATTATTTAGGGAAATCTGTAGACAAATTTAGTAGGAATTATGAAAACTTATTGGTTGTGGGTGATTTTAATGCTGAGGAATCAATGCCGATATTTAAAGAATTTTTGGAATCTTATGATTTGAAAAACATTGTCAAAAACAAAACCAGCTTTAAAAGTAAAATAAATCCAAGTACAAAGCCTCAGTCTTTTTTTTGTACTAAATCTTTATTGAATTCAATTTCAGATCCTCACAATATGGTATTAACTGTACTTAGATCTTCTTTTAAAAAGTGTCCTCCAAAGATAGTAACTTATAGGAATTTATAATTATTCAATATTTGAAGATATTTTTATATCTGTACTAAATAAGCATGCTCCTTTAAAGGAACAGAAAATTAGAGGCAACCCAGTCAAATATATGACAAGAACATTAAAGAAAGCAATTATGAAAAGGACTGAATTAAGAACAAAATATTTGAAAAACAGTAATTTT
>JAUELD010005441.1:0-15350 GCA_031471615.1 Aglantha digitale
TAAAATAACACTAATATAAGAAACTAACAGACCAAAATGCACTGACTGATAGTGACTAAAACGAACGTGCCAGGGTCCAAGCATGCAAAACTCACAAACAAAACAGGACAAATCTAAGGCACAAACATGGGATCAAAAGAGAGAAAGAAACAGAACTGTGAAAAGAGTGAACAAGAATGCCTGGGCCAAATAGGCTATTAAATAGGAAACACTGACAAATGAAATGTCTGCAAAAAGCATGAGCTAAATTGGCTGTGAAGTGCAAACAAACGGAAAAAAATCATGCAAAACTGTGAGACAAAACTGCAAACAATAACCTAAGCCAAACTGGCTGTAAAAAGTGAACTGAGAGACAAATATACTGACAAATCAACAGAGAATAGGATGCCCGGGTCAAACTGACCATGAGTAACTGCAGACAAAATTAGACTTTGAAAAAGGGTGTGCTACCAAAATACCTTAGCCAATTGGGCTATATAAACAGATAAATGCACACGAAATAACTATAAACTGACCGACTAAAAGAAACATAAACTGTCACATAAATATATAAACAACAAAAATAGAAATACTAAGCTTACCAGTTTCCCACATATAAATTTGAATTATGCGTCTTGAAATATATAGATTTACTAATATGCCATAATATACTGAATGTATAAATATCGACTATTGGGAGTGAGTGTAGATAAACTTGATGTAAATATAATCGAAATGTAAAATTACTTGAGTTGTAAACTTTACTTGAAAAATGTATAGTTCTGATCACGTTCTTTTACAAATAGCAAAAGTTTCCGTTACTGACACTCGAGGACACAGTAAACTTGAAAATGTACGTATTTTATTTGACAGTTGTTCACAGCAGAGTTATATTACTCCTTCTCTTCAGAAAAAATTAAATCTGAAAAATATTTCATTCCGAACACTTGAAATAGGAGTTTTTGGTGACATTACATCTGTTGAAAAATTACCTTCAGTTGCTCTTAATGTTATTGCAAGGGATGGCTCTCCTATACCTATTGAATGTTTTGTTAAAAGTATTTGTGCACCATTACACAACCAAAGATGATGATTATCACTTGTTATCTGATAATTATAACCAATGTATAAAACGTTTAACCAATTTAAAGAAGAAATTTAAAAATGATGTTGTGCTTTTTAACAATTATAATGACATTATGAAAGATCAGCTTGCTAATAACGTTATCGAAGAAGTTACCAATTTTAATAATCCTACCGGCGAAGTCCATTACTTACCGCACCGTCATGTAATCCGCGAAGACAAGTCTACAACAAAATTACGCGTTGTGTTTGATGCGAGTTCTAAATCTGCGGAACCGTCTCTTAATGATTCTTTGTGGTATGGACCATCTCTTACTGTACCCCTTTATAATGTGTTATTGCGTTTTAGAGCCTTTCGATATGCATTCATCGGTGACATAGAAAAAGCTTTTTGACAAATAGAATTGAGTGAGGCTCATAAAGATTTTGTTAGATTCATTGGTTTATAGGTGTTGAAAATTTGTCTGATTCACAGGAACTTGATAATCTGAAGTTTCAAGTTTTTCGTTTGACACGTGTTATTTGGGGTTTAACATGTTCTCCATTTTTGTTACAAGCCACGTTGTTATCACATGCTTACACATATATAGATTCAGATCCAGTTTTTTGTTGAAAAATTTGTTAATTCATTTCATGTTGATGATCTCAATTCAGGTTCCAAGTGTGCCTGGGCCAAATAGGCTAACGAATAGGAAACACTGACAAATGACAAATAAAATGTCTGCAAAAAGCATGAGCCAAATTGGCTGTGAACAGTGAAATGCAAACAAATTGACAAAACAAATGCAAAACTGTGAGACAAAACTGCAAACAAAAACCTTAGTCAAACTGGCTGTAAAAAGTGAATTGAGAGACAAATACTAAGCTTACCAGTTTCCCACATATAAATTTGCATTATGTGTCTTGAAATATATAGATTTACTAATATGCCATAATATACTGAATGTATAAATATCGACTATTGGGAGTGAGTGTAGATAAACTTGATGTAAATATAATCGAAATGTAAAATTACTTGAGTTGTAAACTTTACTTGAAAAATGTAAAAAAAAAATTGAATTTATATTTTTACTGAAACTTCTTGTTAATCTTGCTAACATAAAAAAATTATTGAATTGTGACTAAAAGTGAAATAAATCATTAAAAATGCTAGAAATTATAATTACATTATAATTGCTTTATATAATATTAAATTCTGATTTGATATAATTGATCATATGATGTAATATTATAACCTTATTTGTAGCAAAACTATTTAATATTTGACAGAACATATTTAACATAAAACTTTAACAAATTTTAGATGAAAATAATTACTAAATAGACAGATGAATACTTTACAGAATAATTAAATACAATCATGAAACAAATTTAACTTACATAAACATTTAGACTTTGATTTAGACTATATACAATTAGTATAGTATAAGTCAAATTTTGATAAACAAAAAATAAGAAGTGATGTCATAATCACTTAACACTTGTTTATCTTTTCAATAAATGGCAGGTGGAAATCAATTTTTTTTAAATTCAATAATTTCAGAATCATTTACTTTAAAACTTTTATCTATAAATACAGCAATGATTTCCTTAACTGGTTGGTCCTAGGTGTTCAGTTGTTCTTTAAAATTTTTAACATTTAAACTATTCGTAGATGAACATGCGAATACAGAACATCCATCCAGAACAAGAGGAGTAGACGGAGTAGGAACAGGAATTTTGTCGTAAAAAAATAAATTTTAGACTGAAACTGTTCTCTTAAAGATTCATTTTTTTCCACTTAAATAACACAGTTTGATCAAGCTTATGCTTAACAACAGTCTTCTTTTCGTTTTACATTTGTTTAAGTCTATTCATAAGGAGAATTACTTTTATTTTTAAGCAAAATAAAGGAACAAATATTTAAACGACTGTTGATAACCTTGAAATGTTCACAATAAATCACAAAAACCTTTATTTACATCTGATTCTAGCCTAGGAACAATATCTTGATTCAAAAGAATTTGTGCATGCCTTAAGGATAATAAACAGGTAAGTTAGCCTATTTCTTTCAATACATGATTTCAGTGTCTTAAATATAAAAAAGCAATGTGAATCCAGAAATTTAATAACAAAAAAATTAAATTTGTAATAAATTTCTGGATTCACATTGCTTTTTTATATTTAAAAGATGATTAATGTAAAAAAATATATAGATTTATATCAAATTTTTGCAAAAAAACTCTCTTTTTTGCCCTGAAACTTTATATTTTTGCTGTGCTCCTACCTTTCCAAAAACGAATGTATTTTTAAATTTTCCTTTGTCGATCATATTTTATCCAGATTGGCCGCATGAAAAATTTCAACTCTCAATTTCTAAATGATTTTATTTCCAGCTCTCAGTTTTCATTTCTAGTCGGTTGACAAGAGAAAGAAGCAAAAGCGTTAGTTTGCAAAAAAAATTGACTTTGAAAATTATTTGCGAAAAGGAATCAGAAAGAGTTTTCTTTCTAGTTTTATAATATAATTGTAGGTTATTTGTTATATGGTGGTTTAACTTTAGTTAATGCTGTTTGTCCTGCAGGAACTTCTTCTATTGAAGTTTGTTCTATTATTATTGGTCCATACTGTTCTTCTGTTGGTATTACAACAAAATTTCTTTAAAATCTTAATTTGAATGCTATTTATCTTCCTTCTAGCTTGGTTCCCTTCAACCTGGATGACAATTATTTTCCACTGTTAATAGTTCTTTAATCCTTGATCCTAATTTGAGAGATAATAATTCTTGCTCAAGATAGTATTTCCGTAAATGTAAATGATTGTACTCAAAACAGTGATTCTTTACTCTGGTGGAAGAAAGATTAGCTTCTACAATGGCAACAACTTACACGTCTTCTCATAATTCAAGAAGAAACGATTATTTTAACACTTCTAGTATAAGTATTACTTTGATTCACTTTCTTATATAAATGATAGTTCTTTTGTACCTTTGATTCAAATTACGAATTGTGAGTTGTTAGAACTAGACGAATAAAGATAAAAACACAACAAAACACATATTGACTTTGTGAGGTGTATTGCTACTCTTTGTTCTAAACCTATGGAAGTATTTAGTACTGATCTTCCCACCTATACAGAAACACTCAAACACTTCGGTATAAGGACGCGGAATTGCTTAGATACATTGGTTCAGAAGCGTAAGTCCATTCTTCAAAATAGTAAAGAAAACAACAATGATACCTTACGTACATTCTTTACTGCCTACTAATTTACTAATTTTGTTTTTCCTTCCAAAAAAATTCACAGCAAATAAAAAACTGTTAGTGAAGTTTTTTCCACTATTAATTTAAGTTCCTATTAAGTTAAGTTAATTAAATTAAATAAACTTGATTATATCAACATTAAATATAACCACAACCATTGCGGATCAGATGTATTCATTTTTGTTATTTGTAAATTCAGTTTTTCATAATTAATTATGTTGGTTTAGAAGTCAAACAAACTATAGTGGGACAAAAAGCAAACAATTTGCTAGTTTGTGACTATGGAAATTTAATAACAAGTAATAGCAATAGCAATTTGTACTTTGTACAAACATTGTACTAATGCTATGAATGTTTTAACTGTTTTAATTAGTTTAATATCTATATCTATTAGATTCTATAGCAAAGATTTAAGTTCCAGCTAGTTGCACATAAAAATAGTCTAACTAAATAAAGTTAATTTATATGGGATGTAGACTTCAGCATAATATATAAAATCACCTGCAGAAAATGATATTATATCATTTTTAGTCATTCTTTGGATTAATTTCGGTTTTTAAATTTCCAAATTCGGTTTATAATTGTTTATTTTTTTAAAGTTTATTCATTCTAAAGAAATCACAGTCAATTTAAAATATTTGATACATGCACAGAGGTAATGTACTAATATAAACCGGCTAGTACTTTTACTAAGTAGAAATTAACAAGCAAACAAAATAATCAATAACTAACTTGTTCTTTATAATCAAAGAAGCTAAATATTAATTCTAATTTGACATTTACATATTTTATATTTGTGTGTATAAGGTGAAGAAATATACTTTTGATTGTTGGAACTATATTAGTTGCATGCTTTACGCAATCTTTCAGCCAACTTTTACATCGTAAAAATCATTGTAATTTTTACCCTTCTATAACCGAAAACATAATTAAAACATCAATGGACTTGGCAAGAAAGTTTCTAGAAATGACGACCTAAAAATAATTTACTGCGCCAGTAAATCTATTCTTTACAACAATAGTATACCTTGCGCAAAAACATCAAACGAAAAATTTCGATATTAAAATGGGCGCTTATGTTGGAGCTGAAATATGCGACCTGGTAGGTCTAGTTATGTTAGAAAAGTTAACCACCAAATATAATAAAAGCAACATTGGTTTATATCGTGACTACTTATATGAATCCGATTATGAATCCGCAATAACATCTGAAGCACTGAAACTTTACTAAACAACCTTCCAACTAAGGTATGCAAATCAGAAACAAACATTTACAAATGGAAGATATGGAAAGATAACAGAGCTAGCTGTTGAACACTGGCGCTTAAAAGATTTTAATAAAAACTCCAAAATAGTTAACAATTAACTATAACTAAGTCAAATTTAATTTATAATTTAGCTAAGTTTAGGTTTTAAGCGAGCCATATCTTGGCTGATCTGTAAAATTTTAATATTCACAAGTTCAGTGAATTCATAAGTTTTTTTTAAAAGAAAAGCGGTCTAATAAGTTAATACTAACAGATGTATATAAGTCTCGTTAACTAGAGAGAGTTGAAGGTGTGCGGGATTTTGAAAAATTATATGTTTCAATAGTCAATTGTTTAGATAAAATGGCTACCATTGAAAATAAAGTGTAATCAAGACATATCTGATAAGGCTTAAAGCTACTTAAGACCATATAAGCACTTCCCTTCCTTACAGTCTCAGACACAAATGCATGTCACTATAAATAGTACAACATTTGTAGAAAGGGTGAAAATATTTTAAATAAATGACCACTTTTAACCTTTCAATATTGAATTTTTTGTCCATGTTTTGTCCAAAAAAAATATTTTTCTCTAATAACCATGGTGGCAGCTTTTTTTCCACTACAGAAACATTTTTTTTGATCTAGTTCTAAAAAAACATCTGTACGCCCCTGACATTCTAGTTTTTCAAAGTAATGCATATATTTTGTAAACTTATTAGATAAATTTGGATATGGATTATCGCTTTGAAAGATTAGACTGCAAACTTAAAGCCAAGGCAACCTTTTTTCAAAGTTTTCGGTTCTTTTATGTATTTATGTGTAGCTTTTTCCTTTTATTTCCTTTTTGCATGCATAATTTTCTAGCTGTAAAATTTTAATTACAAATACTTATATTGTAGTCTTAATAATTAACTGACTACGGAAAATGGCTGTTAATCGCAATGATACTATGGCTGAGATAAGCAACGATGGTGATAGAGGTAAATGCTTGATTAAATATTAATAATTGTATATGAATGGTAACTATTAATATTTTTTTTATCGAATGAAGTTTTTTTAATAAAAAAAATTATATCCATTTTTATGTCAAAAGAAATTATCTCTGAGCCTTTCTATACGCCTTTGCATCCTGAAATTGCTTCTCCCAGGTTTTAATTGTAACATATATTTATTGATACCAATGCATCCCCTCTTTACATTATATACATGCAGTAACTCTAATTTGCAAAATAAGTTTTTTATAGTGTTTTGTTTATAAGCTATAATATATTTGCACTACAAACGAAATTATCTTAGTCAAGGTCAGTGCTTTTGTATATATTATATTAACTCAAGCACCTTAAAGTACTTACCGTTCTTTTACATCATGTATACAGAATACTGTATAGCAATTTCTCTAGGGAAGACTTATTTTACTTTATATTTTAGATGCAAACCCAGTAAATGCTTGTCAAGTTATAAAATAAATATTTGTTGAAAATGGAGTTGAAGAACTTGTAAGAAAATTACACCAAAGAGTTATTAAATTTATATGTAGTGCTATAACTAAAGAATTGACTGGTTTGATGGATAGAGTAATACATGTATGCCATGTATTTCTCAACGTGTCCCAGCGCTTATGTTTAAAACAAGGATGAAAGATATTGCGACAATTCACCTTCAATAAAAATAAGTTTTATTCAGCGAACCATTGCATGATGTCATTAATTATATCAAACCGTTTATATGACATATGACTTATATGACATTTTCTCACCTAGAAAAAGAAAATCATTAAACAATCCTTTAATGAAAAAGATGGCAAAAATTTTCAGACTATAGAATAAGTCTGCTTGTCGTTACAAAATGGTGTGTTGATACCTAAACAAGATCATTTGTAACCAAACTATTGAAAACTATGATCTGTTGTATGCTAATGAACCAAATAATATGCAAAAACGAACTACATTTAACATGCATTAGTTCATGCTCTCATTTTGAAGATAAACTAAAGAAACAATTTGAAAGTGTTAACATATCGTAAATTTTTTTTTTTTTCGTAATCACTCGTTAATTGGACATTCTCAATTGCAGTTTAAGATTTTTTCAAGTAAAAATGCTAATATTGGAAAAGAAGAACTTTAAAATGGTAACAGACCTCACACCTTATCACCATCACAGCCACGTTATAGTAAATGCACTAATAAGACTTTAAGCAACACGTAAATTGAAATCAACCGAGGCTGGATCACGAGACAAATAAATTAGTTCATATATTTTCAAAGCTGTATCGACCTAACAACAGTTAGTTAAGAAATACAATTTTCTCATATACCTATATTAAGAAGTACCCAAAATTGCTGATTATCTGTTAGAAGAAAATTGCTGGTGTGAAATCAACGAAATAGTTTAATTCTTGGACTTGATAATGACAACAAATTATCATCAACGAAGAATCATTATCACACCATGGTTCTAAAAACAGAGAGCCTGTTCTTAAAACATTATTGGGAAAAATGTACTAATCCTTCTCACAAGATACATGTAGTAAGAAAAGAAAAAACAAATGAAGGAATAAATAAATCACTTTTAATAACTGAACATTCGCATGAAAAATCATTACCCATGACTATATACACAGACCAACATCAATTAATTAGAGGGGTAAAATGCTCATACCCAAAAAATACGCCCAATCATTTTTATTTTTCAAACTCTAAGTTGAAAAACTCATTTAATATCTAAGAAAATGTACCACCGATATAAAGTCCTTGATCCAACCATGGAGGCAAACTGTAGAATAATTCCGCATATAGTAAAAGCAGTATTAAATGGAATCCAACGGATACTAGTGTATTCTAATGACACAGATATTTCTGTTTACCTACTCTATTACATTCACCATTTAATTACGAATGGTTTGAAAGAACTGTGGATTTGTTATGGTGTGGGTGATAAAACTACATTTGTTCCGCTACATTTATATGCTGAAATTTTAGGGTCAACTGTATGAAAAGTAATCTTGAAAGCTCACATCAGGGTGCACGATGTTACTAGAAAAGTCGGAAAACAAACAAACTGCTCTAATGAACCTGACAGAAGTGAATCTTTATCATTTTGGAAAATAAAATAAAATTTCAAGTGATTTAACAAGCATTGCTGATAAGTATTTAGTCGAATCAATTCCAAAAAGTTTTAAATTCGAAAGCTTCGATAAGCTGAGGTTATATTATGAGGGAATTATTGAAAATAAAAAAAAGGAAAGTTATGACATAATCTTTTTATTCTAGGAGAAATAACCCTCTCGCATCATATCAAATATGAATTTTACCAAGACCTGTTTTTATTTATAATGTCTTAATTGTCTAAGGAAAGTTCTATATTGATTAATTTTATACTTACATTTGTTAGGTTTATAATGTATAAACAAAAAATAAAAGCTTTGGCAGATCTTCCTCCATAAGTGCATTAGGAGTCGTTATTTTACACGCTCATGTACAGCATCTTTACAGTCAGAGACGTTACCGGTAAAACCAACAATATTCGAATGGGTAAAAGTTGGAATAGAGCTATACCCTGATATAAAGAATTCTTCCCCATGCCAGCTGAATACTCAATAAATGTATACAACGATTTAATTTAATAGAGATTTAATCTAATACATGAAATGCTGTATTAAAAAACTGATGTATAGCCCTCAGAATTATAGAGACAACTAGCTAACCGTTTTCGGGGTATTTCACACAAACAGTTAAGAACTCTGCTTCCATATAAAAATAGCCGTCTATGGGTCTGTTATTATGCACGTGACCGTTCACCTGCTCGGAATGTCTTTTTGAATCAGCTTAATAAATCAAATCACAATTTTTATCATAATATATTATAGTGCGAATACATTACAGTGTAAGGAAGATCATTACACTGCCCAATTTTTTTCGCGCAAAATTAAATTTGCGCATGAATTCTTCTCTCAAGATTCATCTTATAATAATACTTTTTATAAACTTTTTTTTATATCTAGCACTTCACCATAAAGCAAAAGCTGACAACAATAGTTTTGTCAATAATAGAAAGTCTAAAATCAAATCTAAAACATCCTAATCTAGTATTATTTCAGCAACATAGTGAAAATGAATGAATTCATTTTTAGAATTCAAAATAGTGAATTATAGTGGGATATATGTTTCTTGTGAATATTTTAATAGTAAGCAATATGGCTTTGTTAATGTATGTTTATTTTTCGCCTAAACTAGATTTGTATTCGTTTGTTCTAGCAATAAACATGCTCAAAACGTCTATAAAGTTGAGATATTCCATTTTATTCTAAGAAATACCATTTGCCGATACAGCCAGTATAAGCCAAAACGCTTAATATAAAACCTCAGCCTGCAAGACGATCCAACTAAATGGTAGAACTATGGTTAATTTTATTTGGTGCAAACTATGTAACTATAAATTGTACATTGTGCTATAAATCTTCTTTATGTCTTTTTCAGGTCAGAAACAAAGTTTTTTTCAGCCAAAGATAGATGTAGCGTTATCCAATAATACATAAGATGCGTATTTGAAAATGATACGGACTGGGTATGAGTTGGCTCTTATTTCCTCTCTCTCTCTCATGACATTTTCCTGTTATGATAAAGTGTCAAAGAATAAATGGTTTATCGTTAGTACAGTGTAAAGACGTGGCAGAATATATAAGTTGTATAGCTGAGGCGATAAATGAAAAAAATTGAAAGCTTCGTTATCCGATGGTTCACAGGCGCGTAAAACTGACCCTTGGAAATTACTGAGTAATTCTGGGAAATTCAACGCCGAACAGGAACAAGCTTGTGAAGCCTTAGAAATTTTAGGAAATAAAAAGCTATCAAAACTATAGGGAACTTGATATTTGGCCTGGGTTATTCACAGCGTTTAAAAATGCTGCTAGAAATAATAAAAACAAAAGCTGAAACAAAAGCTAAAGTAACAGGGTTTTTAAAGAAACTGAAGTCTTACAAATTCTATTGCAAGATTGCATATTACTTAGATATTCGAGAAGCTTCCGTACCTTTATCTTTGGTATTTGAAAGAAATGGTTTATGCCTTATGAAGTCGCCGTAACCGTAGAAAGACAAGCATAAAGCTAAATGAGTTGGCTGAGACGGCTGTTTCCGAGGAAGAGGTTGCAAGTTTCCATTTGAGTAAATTTCAAGTTTCAAACCACAAGGTACATGGTGTATATATTCACAAATATGATGGTCGAAAGAAAACAGGCAACAGAAGGGAGGTTTCAGTTCAGATATAAGGAATGATTCCTAGGCACTCAGAAATAAATCTTGTTGCTAAAGAAAAGAAAAGAGTTTCATTGAAAGATTTAGTACAAAAATGTTTCACAGAATCCGAAGATACCTTATTTGAAAGTAGGAAAATATATGACCATATGTATTGGTCCGATGATTTTAGCTATGGAAAAGAGGAAATACGTTTTTTGACGAAAACGTTCAAGGATCCGTTGAATGCTGGAGATTTCCAAGAACAAGCAGTACTTTCGGAATTGCATGATATAAAAGTTGTAGCAAAACTTAAATATACCAGTTTGTTTTCTAAGCATAAAGAAATGTGGAAGAAGATAATGCAGTTACGTAGAGATGACTTTCCAATCTGTGTTTACTGATAGAGCTAATTACTTGTGTTTCAGGGTCCAATTCCTCTAACGAACGGACTTTCAGTGTACTGACATCCATGTTAACTGATCGTCGTTTAAGTATGAGTCGTGCGACAGTGGAAAACATGTTAAAAACCCAATGAAACAACGTTGCTTGGTCAGAGCAGGAAAAGAACAGCATTTTTCGAAGTGCTGTTGAGATTTATCTAGAAAAAAGGGGAAAACAGAAAAAATATGTATGTGATAGTGATGAGTGGCTACAAGAACCAGCAGAAATAATTGACAGCGATAACGAATATAGCAGCAGTTCAGAAAGAAGTGATGGATGGTCAAGTCAAGCTCAATCAAATCACGATGATAAATCTGACAGCAATAAAATGCATTTATATCTAGCAAGTCTATTATATTGAGCATATTTGACCTTGTTAATTTTTTAAAAAACAGTTTTGATTTGTTTGTTATTTTATTTGACATCTGTAATTAAACTGTCCATCGACACTCTTACCTTTCTACGCACGATGAAACATACACAATGCTGAGGTATGATAATTATTTAGTTTCGCTAAAGATAAGCTATGCTAGCAGTTGTAGTAGTAGTATAGCAGTTAAGCTATTCTAATGCTAAAATGCATAAGGTAAGCAGCGCTGTGGTTTAAAGTGGTTTAGATTAGATTGTAGTTAAGGTACGCTAAAGATAAGCTGCAATAGTAACAAAGTTATGCTAAATATAAGATACGCTAGTAGTTACAAACCGCCCGTAGATAAGCTATGACAAAGAAAAGCTACAGAAAATCGGGTGAAAACAACATCCTGACTCCCTGAATAATTTTTAAAAATAGCGCACGTTTTACATATCTACGTATGATTTATGTATCTACGTATCAATTAGTTTTAAACTCTAAAGACATATAATGAATTATAACCGTCAGTTACATCTTGTGTATGTATCAAATTTGAACATAAGGAATATGACATTTAAACTATTTTCAGCACAATTAGCAATATAGCGACAAAGTCATGCAATATCGTGAGACGTAACTCCGGACTATATAGAAGATAGGATTCTTAGCGAGATTAGGTGCGCTTTTGGTCATTCGGCTGATAAATATCTCATGACCAGGCCTGAAGACGTTTATAACTTCGCTCAAGTATTTACTTTACTTTCAGAAATTAACACTCAAAGACAATAATACGTTTTGTAAGTCAATATGAAATAAATGTAGATTACTAAAATATAAAAAACGCATTGATGGTAATGGTTTTATCAAATTCAAGCGAGATGAAAGTTTGTTGAGAATAAAAGTGACTTGTGAGGTTGATTTGGTACGTGAGTTTCCTGATTTTGATTTTTCTACTAGCTATGTAAATAACGTATTAAATATTGAATTGTGTATAGAATATTATTTACAAAGTCTTTCATTAATGTTATTTCCTGTTACTTTTTTAAAAATTATTTACTAATTTTTTTCTCTTTTTTTAATATTGCTTGTAATCAAAGTGTAATTTTGTTGATTTACTATCACTATTACTAATAAAACAATTTTAATCTGTTTTAAGAGAATAAAGGTCTTCAGTGAAGCCTTAAGTGCAATGCATGTTTCTCTTTTTGTCATCTTGTTCAGATACTTTGAACAGCACTGGCAATACATTTATTTGTGTTAAATGTGTTTTTAAAAATCTGTTGTTTGCTGTTGTTAACGAAAGTTCGAATTCTTTTAATTACCTTACTCTTGATTATTACCACAGATGATTTATTTAATTTTGATAATAATTCTAATTATGTTAGCATACACGATCTTAACGATGTTTATTACAGATTACTATGATAACAATTTCAATAGTTAACATTTAATCATTTCTCAACAATATATATATGATTTATCTGATATTTTATCTATGCTAAAACCTACTATACAAATTATTGGTATAACTGAACATAAAATATCTACATCTGGTAATCTTTATCATCGTTTATCGGGTTTTAATTTCGTCTATAATTCATATATAGATAGTGGTGCAGGATTATTTATAAGTGAAAATTATCCATTTTGTGAGGCAAATCTCTCTACCTAAATTGTGTGCATCTATTTTTGATGAAATTATTTTGTTATTTTTCCTGTAGTATTTTCATAGATCTTCGGAAAAGCATTCAACACTGTTAACCATAAGATTCGTTTAACTAAACTTAAACACTATAATATAAGGGGGTATATGCAATGATTGGATCCGTTCTTACTTAAATGAAAGAAAGCAATTTATTTATGTAAATGGAGCTATGCCTAACAAGAAGCTTGATTTATGAAAAGTTCCACAAGTTCTACTTATTATAAACAAAATGTATTTGTGAACGCCAATTTTGTCGAGTGATTCTGAGAATACCAATTGATACGCCACATAGAAGCGCAAACGGCAACAATAATGCTGGTTGACTTCTTGACTCCACATCGCTCGATGTAACAAGATACTTATTTGAGTTCTGTAGAATATATTATGTCTTCAATCTTTTATATCTTTATATCTTTAAGTGTCCGTCTACTCCAGTGCTAACCCTGCTTATAACCGCAACACTTGGCAAGAAAGTCCTTGAAGTAAAACAAGCTGAAAAGGAATACCTTTGGTCAACCATGCCCTAATCATACAGGACCAAGTTTAACTGAATAACCTGCTGTATAATCTGACGCCGACCAAGGCCCTTCCACTGAAACATTTTTACTGTCACCATAAATTACTGCAACAAACCACGTTTTACCAGCACATACAAACTTTTCAGTCCTTAGAAAAAATAATAAGATTACATCAACTCTATGCAAACCACTGGTTGAACATGAGGCTGAAGAAGTATCATTGCAACAGTACATAAGTGTCGAAAAGAATAACCTTCGAGAGGCAATAGCTGCAAAACAAACTTCTATAGCATCTTTTCTACAACAAAAACTAGACAATTCCGTGGCATCACCATCTTTCTTTGGCAGTAAGGAAACTGAAACTGGTTTGCCGAAAGTCTTTCTGCACAACCTTCAATCCAGCCTTCTATGGCCAAGCAAAACAAAGGAGCTCTGAAATTTTTGGATGATCAACAATGTCTCGCCATAGTCAAATACAAAGGTACAACCAAAAGTGTACAGATGATGGACTCTAATCGAGATTTATTTTGACTGTCTGCCACATTTAAACAATAAAGAATGACTATTGAACTCACGGGATATACTGAAAACAAGGGTAAGAAAACTAGTTTATAGTGAGCTTTGATCCTAATAAAAGAACAGTAACATACAAAGTTTTTTTAACATACAAAGCAAAATACCCTTTATGATAGCAGAAATTAAAAGAATAGCAAGTCCATTTTATGTAGGAAAAATGGCAGCGCAAATTCAATTAATACTCTATGAACGAATCATCATTCCAACCATTCTATATTCACTTGAAGCATGGTCCAATCCAAAAAGAGATGAGGTGCAAAAATTAGAACCAATTCAGGGAAAAATTATAAAATCAATATGGAACGTTCCAAACTCAACTCCCTACTATGGAATACTAAAAGAATGTGGGATATGGCCAATAGAGGACCGAATTAATGAGAGAAAACTGATGTGGTACGACAACTTACTCAATTCAAAAGACTAGCAAAAATAATACTAATTACCCAAATGAAAACAACTATCAAAACTGGTACACAGAGATAAGAACAATCGCCAATGTGTATAAAATTGATATATCAAAGGAAAAAGTAACCAACACAAGTAAAGACCAATGGAAAAAAGCAATAAAAAAGAATATTAATGAATACATCACACATAGATTTACTGAGAAAAAAGGCAATTTGAAAGAATTGAGATTTTTAAGTAACGATAATGAGTGGAAAATACAAAATTACATTAAAGATACTAATTTATCAGAAAGTAGAACGATTATGCTGATACGATTGAACATGATAAAAGTCGGTGCAAATTATGGTGTAAAAAGTTGGTGTCCTCTATGTGACAAATCAGAAGATACAACTGAACATTTAATTGCATGTAACTCTGAAAACGTAAACATAAATACAAATATGATAGAATCAAGCGAGACCAGAGATCTAATAAAAATAAAAAAAGTAATCGAAAAACAATTAAAAAAAGAGAGATTTGTCTTTATTAAAAGAAAACTAATATATTTATATGAAATTTATATG
>JAUELD010005552.1:7033-22689 GCA_031471615.1 Aglantha digitale
TATGTCGTAAAAATCTTTCGTTATTTCATATGTCGTAAAAATCCTTCGTTATTTCATATCAATTTATAGTTTAACTATAAAATAACATAGCGCATGTAATATAATTATATTTTACCCAACACTCCCCACGACTCTTTGACTACAGATTTGGCTAAACATAAAACTGCTACTATGTCTCATTTAACTAAGTCGGGTAAAGTTTACTTGCATCGGAAGTTTTTTAGCCGAAACTTACATTTAGGTTATACAAAAGAGTATATATATTTTCGTATTTGTATCATTTATTAGCTAAAGTTGTAACTAGTATTTAAATATGCATTCCATACGCTTTGCATTGACATGCACGTTCACGAAATCTTATTCAGGTGAGTTGGCGCGAAGCTCCTTTTTCAAATATGCACTATCGTTTTCATAAGAATATCTTTGTTTGAATTTAAGGCTGGTCTCATTAGTTAAATTTTCCATCATTAAAAATAAATAAAATCTTACGTTTACTTTAAGGATACAGAATAGGAAAAATTTAAAAAAATAAGTTATTTTGAAAAAAAAATTTTTTTCCAAAATATATAATTTTATTAACATTTTTCGAATATAATTAGACTAAAACACCTAATTAGAATAATTAAAAGTTTTTCTTTCATTTCCTTGGAATTTTCTCAAATTTAATTTGAATGAAAACCTTTTTATTCTCAAGGTTTTCAAATCAAGTGCTGTTTCAATATTTGCATAAGAAAATCCATAAACAATAGGCTTTTGAATCGATAAATATATTATAAACTTTTGTAAAATTGAAATATCTCTCATTTATCTCTCTCTTTGAAACGACATTTCACTTCAATTTACTGACTTATAGGATCCTGCGCTAAAAAAAACCCTGTATGGCAGAGACTTGAAATAAAAACGGTTAGAGAAAAGAAAATTTTCTGCAACATTGAACTAGGGTTTTGCGAATAAATTCTGCGATGGAGAGATTTTTGTGAAAACATGAAGAAACCACTCTAATGAAGAAATCCACTTTAGTATATATTAGGTATAATGAAAACGAAGACAATACAGCAAAAACAAAAGCAAGGTGTTACAGAAATTTCTTTTATCAACATAATTATACAGAAATTTTTCGTTTAAAGTTTAAAATTCACCCATGTTTCTTAACAACAACAAAATGCAGCGTCCATCATAGAAAAAGGGAAAGAAACCACAACTTTTAATGTAGTTAATATATATTATAAACCATAACATATTTGCTGCATTAATTCAAATAATTAATTTGCTTATAATTAAGTTGCTTCGAGTTGGTCAATTCTTTATAAGCAAACAAAAATCTTGTCGTATCTTCTTCTCCCTATCCATAGAAACAGCAAGCCATCAAGGAATGCGAATGCACGAAAATATAATTTTTTACGAAAAAAAAATGAAATCTTACTAGCTAGCTAGTCTATTTTTGGGGAGGATCAGTAATGCCTTAAAAAATGCTTTTATAAGTTATGTTAACTTTATTCCGGTTCATTATTTCAATTTTTATTTCAATTTTTTTACTGACGCTGAGCATATTTTGGGTCTCTAATATCAATCTTCCCGTTAGTAGTTGACCTTGGAGACAAGTACCTCGTTAAAAATATCTATATCGTCGTTAGTATAGTGTAGAAGTAGTGTTATGAGACAAGTTGTTAGAGACTATTATGTTATCGAATCATATTAACCTTTCGAATCATATTAACCTATCAAATATCGATAAAAAACAACGAATTTAAAAATTGTGAGTTCTTACAAAAAATCAAAGAACATAAGCATAATGCTTCATTTAAATTCATCTTTTTATTTTTTTTAGAGATATTTCTAATAATAATACTTTGGCCTGGATTACAGAATCAAATTAAAATGTTATAGAGGTTGAAAACCAACATTGAATATTTATATATAAATAGAAGAGAGTTTCTGTAACACATACCGAAATAAGAATAACAAATATAACTAAGTTTCGAAAAAATGGAAAACTTTTATTATTGATTAGCTACGTTAAATAAGGACATAGTTACGACATAATAGGAGCATTAGATTCATTTAGTAACTCAGTATGTTTTAAATCTTATTTAAATGCTAGCTGTTTTAATGAAATTGCCGTTACCGTATTCTTAACGCACCATCTTTTTATTCGAATTTAAATTTTTAAAAACGGCTTTTCAAGTCTAGGTTATTCCCGGAACAACCTTAATGAATAATTCACATTAAACTCTTAATATATTACTAATTTTTTTTTCCATATGACAAACATTGTTATTTATTTCTTAGCTTAATAAAAGTACTGATAAAGCTAAATCAATAAACTTTTCCGTTTGAAATGATTTCGAGATGCATGTAAAAATCATGGATATTCCAAGTAGTTCTTAAAGTAAACATTGTACGAATTGTTAAAGAAAATAGGAAAGATTGACCATTGAACTTCGAGATACACTAAAAACAGTTTTAAATAAAGCTGAGTAAATCGTGAGTTGGGCGAGGGATGACACACCTAGTGCATTTAAAAGCCCTTAACATTACCTAACTTTGTGAAAAAATCGAATGAAGATTTATTGAAATAATTTCCAAAAACTCTTTATTTGGGACAAATTGACCGTGGTTAAAACATAGATGTTTTTTAAAAAAATGCAGCTTCGTGTTTATAAAAGTTAATGAGAAAATCGACAGACAGATAGACACACGGAAGTTAATTTATAGTAGTACTCACTAGTAAACGTGAGGACGATATTTAAAAGGGAAATAAAAATCGACAGACAGATAGACACACGGAAGTTAACTTATAGTAGTACTCACTAGTAAACGTGAGGACGATATTTAAAAGGGAAATGAAATTTCATTAGATTTTAAAAAATTCGAAGCCGGTTCTTTGAATAGTTTTTTTACTTTTGGTTTTATGCCTCTAATTGCCAATTTTTTTTTGTATACCGTCATACCTTTTTGGACAAACTTATTTCCTATTATTGCCCAAACACATATCAAAAGATAATGAGAACTAAATCAATAGGAAAAACTTTAAGAAGTATTAATAATTTCTTTCATTTAAATGTTTTTTCATTTCATTTAAAAGAATTTACTGAAGAAAAATTGCGGTAACATTAACACTCTGGATGAATCAGTCTTACCAGTCTTAGTTTTTAACAGATAACAGTTAGATAAAAAATAAACTTAAGTGGAATTTAAACTTAATATTTATTTACATAAACTAACTAAGTTCATGGATATATATATATGCAAAGAAAAACACTTAAAAAACTTAGGATTCAATAAGATATATTTAAAGGATTTGAAACGATACAAGAAACTCGACTAACAGGACTAACTTCACCCTCCTCAACAACGTCATCTTTGATTATGACAAGATCTTCCGAAGTTATGGAGTCGCACTCCTCTTCGGTAGAACTTTCATTTAACAAATTCATAAAGTCACATTTCAGCTGCGTTGGAGAGTGTAATGAAACATCTGTTAGTATTGGAGAACTATCAAATATGGAATCTTCAACTGGGTGTTTAGTTTTGCAGTTACTTTTTAATAAACAATTAGCAACATTTTCTGCCATAGAAGTTAATATTGGTATAGCATTTAAATTCTGCTCATCAGTTTTTATATTGGTTATCTGTTTGTCCGACTTTAGTCTTTTCGATTTTTTGTATTGTATAGATGTACGCTTTTTTACAGAGGTTTTGGATTCTTTATTGCTTTTTAAAGGCACATTTACTGTGTTCTTTTTCCTGCTTCGTTTCATCTTTATATTAGCTGTTGCTTGATCTTTCACCGTATGTAACTTCTGCTGATGTAACTTCAAACAATCTTCTCTCTGGAAGCTCTTACCACAAATTTCACAATCGTTTTTATTTTTATGTGACGCAATGTGTCTATTAAAACTGCTTTTATAATTAAACTCGCTTCCACATAAATGACATTGAAAGCGTTTAGTACCAAGATGAATGTTGAGGTGTTCTTTATAACTATCTGTACGGTTGAACTGTTTCTCGCATATTTGACAACGAAATAAAGCTTCGGGCTGATGTTTCTTCATATGGCGAGTTTGAGTTGCTTTATCACGAAACGAAGACGAGCAAATTTGACACTAAAATTCAGAACACATTTCCGTTTGAATATAAGTTTGTTTCCTGCTATTATTCTGTATAATTCCGAAATAAGGTAAATATAAGGCGAGGTGGATATTTAAGGGTCACATGAAGTTGGTAACATTTCTGAAGTCTTTTTTTGATCAACAAGCAAAAAGAGAGATCTCATAAGAACCTTATAAATATCACTGTTTGACGCAAATAAAGGATTATTAATTCGAAACCACCGAAATTGTCATTTAGAGAAAGATTATAGAAATACCAAACATGAGTAAAATAAATGAGTTTCCATCGTAAGCTGGTGTTAATACATATTGGTATATATTAATTCATTATTCGCTAAATTTAGATGTTACACCAATCTTTATAATATATACAGACCACATAAACAAAAACAACAAAGATAAATTTAAGTTAAAGAAACATGTCATTCAATAACATTGTTATTAATATATTCTAACGGGTGTTACAAACACTGCAACGAGTATCGACATATTTTATCGGTTGTTATTCAAATAGTGTTGACAATGTAAAGTGTTGGCGTACTATAGATGACCTATTGTTTTATCAAGTACAAATTGTAGCTTTTTCTTTTTAGCATATGACTACTTAAGTCCTACTTGTGCAATTCGTAAGCATCATAATTATTGGAATTTAGTATAGGAATTTAAAATGGCGGCTCTCGAAAAATATAATTATGGTGTTTGTTTTCAAAGTGACATAACATAAAATGAATAAAAAAGGGTTAGGGAAAATAGTTTTTAGCAGACTAAAATAAATCTTCATGAAGAATCGAAGAAATGTTTGCCGAACTCAAAATTTAGAATTAGATTACAAATTGAACAAATAGTAACACCTTAGTCTTTTTTTTACAGCGAGTACGTTCGCACAAAATATTTCTTTATAACAGAGTGGACTACCTATAGGAAAGGAACCTATTGTTTGCAAAAATGTGAATAAACAGCCTAACACACAGGTTTCACCAAACTGTTTTCCAGTAATTCCTTAAAACTGAAACTGCGATCTAGATTTATTTTTAAGAAGTTGTAGCTACTTTTCAAAAGATCGAATTTTAAATCAGAATTAAAGATAAAGTTTCGCTAACTATCCTATTGTAATTCGTTAACTTACAAAGTTATATTATGGTATAGGTTTCTTGTTTTAATATTTTAAACTCATTTTGTGAGCTAAGTTGTAAGTTCTTTTACGATCGCGCATAAGATTAGTAGCTTTAACACACACAAACTTTTAGATCTTGTTAAGTTTCCAGGTTGATAAAAAATATTGATATAAATAGTAACTGGTGAATTGGTATATTTCTTGAGATAGTGGTTAGTAAAACTTAAATAATAATTCTAAATGTACTTACAGTGTAAGGTGATTTATTTTTATCGTGCACTTTGTAATGTCGTTTCAAATCACTTTTAGTTGTAAACCCTTTTACACAGGTGCTACATGTATGTAATTTTTTATTCTTGTGAAAATCCATATGGGTCGTCAGCGCTTGACGCGTTTTAAAAACTTTATTGCATATTGTACAACACAGCGGGGATAATGACGTTGCTATGCAAGAAAATTTAATATCAATATTTATGAAAAAGTAAACAAAAATAAACGAAAAAAAAGCTAAACTATTAAAATTGATTCTGGCAGTAAATGTTTTTGTAATTCTACTAATTTTTCACCCTAAATAAATTTAATTTTAATAAATTTCATTACATAATAACATATATCTTTTCCATACCAATTTCAATCTACTAAATCAGAAAGTAATAAAATTCATTACGCTCTGGCTTTAATATCTTTTAAACATTTCAAGTAAGAGGAGGATAAGAAAGATTCCATCACGTAATATCTTGTAGTCATTTCATAACCGTGATAAAAATTAGACAAATAATATTTGTTAAAAATCTTTTACAAAAGAAGATATTTTAAGAAAAATTAAAGTTCTAATCTAAATACCTTAATTATGTGAAGCTGCCTTCAGATATTTTAAATGACAGAAATCTACCATTTTGGAATTTAAAAAAAAGCATTACTAAAAGTTTTAAAAACCCATTACTTTATTAAATTGAAAATCATTTTTTGACCATTAATCCAAACCAGGCTGTCAAAATGAGATGGAAGAAGAAGATAAAATCTTACGAAATGATGTTCTTGAGACTGGATTATTTTCATTTGTTTTATTTTTAGTAAATGACAAACTTGATGTCACACTGACAGCATATGGATGTTCAGCATCATCAAAACCAATGTAAGGGTCTGATGTCACTAAAACAAAAATAAAACTTTAGAGCAAGATACAATAAAATACAACAATCAATTTACATAGGAAATTTTTAAATTAAAAATTTAGTTCGTGAACACTACCTACTTAAAGTATGAGCCTGTTTTTCTTTGTTTGCAAGTAAAAGGGAATGATGAAGAGACTATACAGTTAAACAGTGAACTTAAATAGATTATGAGGTGAACTGAGTGAACTTAATAGATTATGAGGTGTTATTGGAACATGATTGTTTCAAAATGAGAGGCTTCAAAAAAAACTACTAAGATCAACTATAAATTTATTAATTTGAAAAAGTTATTTTTGTATAACATATTAGTTAATAACATATTTTTAACAGTTTTAAGTCATGCAATTTATATTGATTTTTTATCTTTTCTTATGATGTCATCAATTCCTCGGTCTAATTAAAGAACTTTGTTGAAACTTTTCTTTTCATTTTATTTTAATTTTGTTACATTCAGAATACAACTTAAAGAATGAAAAGGGCTGTTTTTATATGACATAAACTGTTGATCTTCCATTACCCTATATTTCTTGGTTAGAGAAGGAGGCCAGGCTCTTTTGACCATCACAAAATCCTGAATTTTGAACCAAAACAAATTTTCAAATTGTGAACCGTGTTAAAGCACTCCAGAAAAGTCTAAAAATACCACTGTTAAAAAAATTGGCAAACAGTGACTATTAAAAGAATATCATGAACAATATTCTTCATGAATTTAAGGAAACAGTTTTTTTTATTTTTATATAGAATTATGCTTTCCTAAGTATATAATGATCTATAATTTGGTCTAATAACCCCAAACAAGAAACATTTGCCTTTTTATTTCCTTTCTTTGTAATTATAACTATTTTTAATTTGTTAGAAAAGAAAACTCTTTGTTTGTAGTTAGCTCTCCATTGCAGATACTTTTTAAAAGAATTTAAAAAACCATAGTTATGACAATAAAACTCTATGTGAATATAAAACGTTTTTATCTAGATTGAAAATATAACCAATGATGGAATTACTTTAAATTAAATAATTCTTTAAATTTAGTTTGATGTATTTACAATAATAAATTAAAGTAAAAAAATGTTGACACAATTAAAAATCGCTCTAACTGAGAATGAATTTTGGCTCCAATTTTCTAACCTATATGTTCTCATTTGAAATCACCCTTGTCGTAGAGACTTAAAATAAAAATATAGAGAAGAAAAAATAAATTATCTTTATCACTGAACTGCAGTTTTGAGAGAAACGTCTGTGATGGTGAAATATTTGAATTTTTTTTTTGTCTTTCAACCTTCAAAATCAAACTGTTCATAAAATTAAAATGAAGCAACTGTTCTTTTTACTATATAATGATAAACTTTTTAAAATAATGATAAAATAAACTTTTTCTTGATTTAAATTTTATCATGACATAGGGAACATATAAGATGACATGGTCACAAATCGGAATATCTTTTTGCTATAAAATGCTATGCTGCTATAAAATAAAAGCCTTCAATCTACGAAAATTAAAAAAGGCAACTGAAAAACTTAGGACGATGCCAAGTAGAACCTTTTTTTTCAACTTTATATTTATTTTGTAATATTTTAATAATTATCAATATTTTGAATTCTAATGCGTTAAAATACATTTCTAAAAAACAACTAATATCAAAAATATTAATTTTTCCCTGTCTGTATCTTTAACTATCACATAACAATTAGCAAGACCTAAAGGGTAAAACTTAAGGACACAAAACAATTACACTTAAAAAGAGCAGTTTTCTGATAAAAAAGGGGAAATATTGGTATATGTTCTGTAAAAAAATAGTGGAATATCTTTCGTAAAAGCATCAGTATTTCATGAGATGCAATATAAGAAATATAACTTTTACTCTAATGCTAATACCAAGCAAGTGTAATTAATCGCTTACTAGCTTTACCACCATCAAATGAACTGTCACAGGATAAAGATGAAAACAAATCATTTTCTAAAAAAAAATCAAGAACAATCAAGAACAAAGAACCATTACCATACAGTTTAAAACCAGTTTATTTTCTTGAGATGATTTATATGAAATAATAAAACACTCTAAAATCAAACTTTGTATTGTTACTTGAACAGTAATGATCATACTAACTGAATGAAGATGGCTCTAATGTACAAGTAGCACCAATAGCATTGCCATCAAGTATAGAGTCATGTTCCGGTGAAGTGAGACCAAGTGAAGAGAAATCAAATGAAGACGAACATACTAATTGACTCATTTGGGTAAGAACTGTAGCTGCATCATTTTCTTTTTTGGTCATCTTTTGCAATAATTTCTTTCTATTCCTACAGCATGTCTAAAGAATTGAATATGAAGTAAATGGTTGGCATATTTTGAACTGTATTTTTTTATCCAAATTACATAATCATAAATCAGCAGAGATTTTAAGGAAATTAAAAAACTATTTCATCCAAAAACAGAAGATATTTAAAATAATCAAATGAAATTTTTTATGCCTTATCACATCATTAAATCAATAATTTGTGAATGTTTATATAAAAACCATTATTGCTCTCCTTGTTATCTTATGAAATGATAAGCTGTCTTTAAATAATATTAAGATAAAAAAGAAACATTTGTTTGATTATATCGCTTGGTGACAAATTTATGAAAATAAAGCAACGCTAAAACCCAAGCATCTAAATAATCTATATACTACACTGATAATACTGTCACAGAAAATTGATTACTCAGAGCTATATTGGATTAAAAGAGAAATCATCTGATAATGCTGAACAACTAATTACTTAAGAAAAAAAAATCATTAAGGGAATGGCGAACTGAAAAAACAAGTTGGATTTTTGTTGACAAGCTAACATTAATGTTAACATTATGTATGAACTATATGTCATGCCACACTTTTAGTTAACTATGGTCTGATGAGCTTGCATACGTTAAATTCCAAGATATTTCAGTAGAAATGAATAATTTTTAATGAAATTAACAAGACTGGGATTTATCTTAAATATCTATAAACATTTACACAATTTTTTATTTTAGTTCGAAATGCCTTACCTTACACACTTTTATAAAAATTTCTGTTTACAAAGAACGTTTTACCAAACTTTTTCCAGACAACTAAAAAATCTAACAAACAACAAAAAATAAAAAATAAGAATACTTTGTCAAAACCAGATGTTTTTCCTATATCTGATTTTTTTCTATATTGTGAATTGTAATAAATTTACAAACTTTAGTGTTTAAGGTTTATAAAATATCTTAACTGTTAAAAAATATTCAGCATCATATCATTTTTCAGAAAAAAAGACCCTGATAAGTAGTAAAATACAATAACCAGTACACTAAAGACGTTGAAAGATTTATTCTAAACAAAAACAAGGATATACAACTTTCATATTAAACTTTAACTCCTTGACTTTGCAAAACTGTTTGATATTGTTGCTGTAACTTTGTTAATGTCTCCCGTTGGCTTTCTTGTTTTGTTTGCATGTCACTTATTGATTTTTCATGTCGCTTCACTTCACCTTGAATATAGTCAATTCTTTTATTTACATTAAGTCTAGCTTCTGCTAAATCTTGCTTGATCAACACAGGCCCAGTTAATTTAAAGACCTTGGCTTCATTCTCTAATAAATCTAATTCATCTTTAACAATTTTATTTTCAGTATACTGGGCTTCAAGTTGTTGTCTGCCACCAACTAACTTTTGGATATCTTTTTGCAATTTCTGAAACAACTCTAATTCTTTTTGTAACTGTTCTTGAATTTTTGCCATTCTTTTAATATTTTATAAATGTCTAGGAAAAATATAAGATAAGCAATAACAGTAAAACATAAAAAGCAATAATGTTAAAAGCAAAAAAAACTACCTGCAAGGCTGAAAAAAATGCTAAACTGACAATTTCTGACCAAACACCTAGATTTCAGAAATAAAATGAAAAGAAATTTAAATATATGTATATATATATAAACACCCACAGACACGTGTTTCGCCCAATTAGGGCTGGACCAGGTTAATAAAAAAAAATCTTTTTCAATGCTATCAAATAATAATATGCTAAAAAAAATTAAAGTAATTTTGAAAAGCCGTCAAAACACATCTCAAACTAGCTACAGTTCAAATGATACTAACTACAAGTTATATGGTGGCCTGTACCATAAAGGACAACTTTAAGGCTTCTTATAGCACTTTTAGACTGCTTGAAGAAAATGCTTATCTATAATAATTTTTTCAGTCTGTTACTATTCGCTGTCTATTTTATTTTCAGGACTGGAATATACATAGAAACCTAACCAAAACCCTTACCCTTTTCCGGTCATGAAAATAGAAAGACGGTACTAGACAGAAAAGTATGATGGTTAGGGCGCTGTTGGCACAAAATTATTTAGGGCGTGAGGCGGACTTGTACAAAAGTTCTAGAAATTTCTTCTAGTACTTCCGCAAATCGCAAAATTTTATCATCGTTATGATCTGAAATTTTCTTTCGTCTCCTTAGAGTAGTTTGCAGGCCTTAAATATAATAAGTTTTTTTCATAATTTATACTTTAAACTTTTGAGGAGGATACTGAATGTATTATATTTATTAGTTACATTTTTTATGAAAACCAAAACATGTGATAATATTGATGCGTATGAAGCCTCAAACACCTAGTTTAGAGGGCTGTAAATTTGACAACAATTTGAATGAAAAACAAATATATTAATTAATGGTCAACATTTGATATATTTTGACCATTCACGAAATAATAACTACCCATTAAATATCAGTTAGGACTTGTCAATATGCATTTCTTCTATAAATTTGGAACTTCTACGAAATATTTTCATCTCTAAGCGACCATTAATAACTATTTTCTCAGAAAGATACGATATTGTAATGCAACATATTAAAATTATATCTTTATTTGCATATATTTAGTGTTTGCTTTATTATATTTGTTCTATTACAGCTGAATATCAAACTTGTATAAAGAACTAGTGAACACGTTTATTTCATCTGTTTCTAGAAGTTTAACATAGTTAAACAACTGAAAATTATTTATACACGTGGGTAACATTTTCGATTAAACTGTGATTACTGATGCGTGAAGACAAAGTAAATTAAATTATTCAGAAAACAAAGTCGTAAAAAAGAGGATAGGGATAAAATAGATTATGAAACTATTTAAGTCGTTGTTGAATTAAACATGGGAACCGAAAAAAGTCTATTTGTTACATATATCTTGTGGTTGTTTCTTGGCTTGACAGGAATTCACCATTTTTATCTAAGACGAGACAAGCAGGCTTTCATATGGTGGACAACATGTGGCGGCTTCTGGTTCGGATGGTTTCGAGACATGTGGAGAATACCACAGTACCTTGACGATGTGAATGAAGAATACGATTTTATGGATGATTTAAAGCGAAAAATGAAGTTAAGAAAAGAACCACAATTTAATATTATTAGGTTTATTGGACAGTTACTTATGGGGTACTTTTACGGCGTGTTCGCTCGACTTGCTCTACCAGAAGAAACTCCGCTGATTATTGTTGGTTTACTGACATGCATTGGATTTACTGCTGGAATATACATGGTCGGATGTATTGGTCGAGAAGAAGGACCATTTCTATCCACCTACTTAGTTTCCGTTTTATGTTTCTTTTGTTTAACATATCTTACAGGTGAAGAAGGAAGTTATATGTATAGCGTTGTTGCGGCTTCCTGCACTTTTAATTATTATAGAAAGTATAAACCTTTAATAGTAGGTAAAAGAAAAAAACTTTGTGTACGTATCTCGCATGTATCATTTGGTGCTAGTGTTTTTTTTACACTATGGGTATCATTTTTATATTTTAACGCAGCTATAACATACAAAGATGGTGAGAAAATTCATTTGCGAGACGCAGTCAGTCATTTTTTTAAATCGCCTGCCTGGCTAGACTTTAAGAATACCATGTGGGAAATTTACGAGAAAGGAAGCAAAGAAGGTTGGAGTAACAACTATCATGAATTTGTGAAAGCGTTTGATCCGACAGGTGAAGCTAATGCTTTGAAAGTATTAGATTTAACTTCAAAAGCGAGCGCGGAGGATATTCGAAGGACTTATAAGAAACTCGTTATTAAATGGCATCCCGATCGTTACAAAGGAGACGATAAAGAAGGAGCTCAAAAACATTTCATGGAGATACAAAAAGCTTATGAAATATTGTCGCAACGGAAAAAGAAATCTAAAAGTAGAAATGATCGAGATCGAACAGAATTTTAAAAGTAGAAATCATCGAGCTCGGAAAGATTTTTTAAAGTAGAGATGATCGAGATTGGACATATTTTTTAAAACAGAAATGATCGAGATTTGACAGAACTTTAATCTTTTTTAAAAAACATTCAATATAAAAAAATTCTCTCTGTAAAAAAGTTTTTTTCTTCTTCTAAATAATAACATACAACTTAAAATCATTTCTTAAGCAGAATCTTGAGAGGCAGAAGCACGAAGTTTACGAAGGAGCTCTTTTCGACGAGTTTCCAGTTCCGATTCACTTTCACTAGAAGAATCCCATTCATTCTAGAAAGAATAGTATATTAGTTAGTTAAAGAAAAGTAACGATACGCGGTATGTTGTAAAACAAGACAACAATTAGAAACCGTCCATTCAGATGCCTTTGCGCAATTTTAAATTATATGAAAGAAAGCGCCTGGCTATATAAAAAGTAAATAAATTTGTCTCATTTTGTCTAAATAACTGTCGACTTTTCTTTTCATAAGCTTATACTTCTCTTTTACTAGACTTCGTACTATCAATTCATGGGTTTTAACCTAATGTTTATTATTATTTATATAAAGTCATTCGGTCAACCTGGTAAGCAGATGAAAAAACTGAAAACATATTTTTAATATAATCACCTCTTTCAAGTAACAAATCTTTTAAAAAAAACACCATATTTACATATAAAAAAGTGTCTGAGCAAATATTCTAAACCTTTTTCTTATCTTTTCTCCCCTTTTTATGAGGGGGTGATCCAGCTTCGACATCTTCGGAATCATCAGAATTTTCACGGCGTTTCTCTTTCTTTTTTCTACGACGAGATTCTTGTTCGGATTCGGCTTCAGACGCTGAAGGCTAAAATGATGTTCGTTCCAGAAAAGTTGGTTGAAATGTATAATAATACTTAAAAATTTCCAAAAAACTTATTGAAATGGTATTACTAATAAATTCCAATAGAAAATATACTTACAGTGCGCTGTTTCTTTTTTTTAGATTTCTAAATAAAAACAATTTATATAAAAAGTAAACGAAATATATGAATAACTTATCAATTTAAACTTTTAGGTTTAATATAGAAAACATAATACTCAGCTGAAATTAATTTTTAAAAAGTAACCTTTTTCTTTTTCTTCTTGCGTTCTATAATAAAAACAAAAATTTGTTACACCATTCAGCGAGGGAATAAAATACAAAGCGAAACAAACTAACTTATGAAATCCAAGGTAATCGCATGTTAAATATATTAACTTACCTGGCGAATTATCATGTTCAGAATGGGGCGACTTTGATCTGGATTTGGATCTTCCTCGATGTTTTCTTTTTTTATTTCGAGACGTATCATGATTTGCATCATCATCTTCTTCTTCACTTTCCTATTGATGAAACAGGACGATTTGAATACTGTAATACTACAAAAACCATGAATAAGTTTCTGAACATTTACATACAAGCATGACCTTTACATAATTCGTCAAGCTAGACGAATTACAATAAACGAGCAAATTATCAATCATAATAAATTATTTTCCAATCTGAATTACTTGCCAACAAAAACCACAATTTTTTTTTTAAAAAAGTAAATATTTACGGAGTCAGATCTTCTTTTATGCTTCTTTTTCTCTTTCCGTTTCTTCGTTTTATTAGCTTCCATATATTCTTTAAATAAACGCACGCGCTCCGACTCAAGGGTTATTGAGATGAAGGATTCTTCTTTTTCGAATCTTTCACGTACCTTATGAAAAACAGTGCATAAAAATTTATAGAGAATGAAATCGAAATTAAAGATACAATAAAAAGGAATGCAAACTAAGTTAACGAGTACTGTTTTATATCAAAAGTTATGAAATTTTACATAAAGACTTGTAATGTTTACTTACGTCATCCCAGGTATCGTTATGTTCTGGAGGTGGGGCAGCTTGTTTCAGCATACTTCTAAATGAACTTTCTTTGCGACGTGTCTAAGAATTACCAACAAAACAGAAATTTTAAAGACATATCGTACAATGAATGTAGTTTGTAGCATCGCACGACGAAAACCTCACATACAAAACCTCGCCAAATAGCTTAAAAAGGATACTATTTAGGTAAAAACGTAATCTTTATAACCATAAAAGTGAGTGATTCGTATGAATAATTTACAAAAAAAAATATTATAAAATAAAACTCAGAAAACAAAAATTACGAATAAACATCATATAACAATGAATACCTCTCGCTCTTCCTTCTTCACGCGTTCTTTTTCACGTGATTCCGCTTTTTCACGCATCTACGAAAAAAAATCAAATATATTAAAATATATACAACAAACATAGTAGTTTTCTACCTTGATAGAATTCAGATAACACTGAAGACCCTTACACTATTAAACGCAGCTTTAACGTTTCCAGGATCTAACGTTTCTGATCGCGTATCTTTCGTTACAATCTCATTATATTCTTCAAACGTCGTTCGTATTTCAACAGTAAATTGTTTGTCCTAAACGAGAATCAGGTAGTATGATTCACCCAGCACTAAATCAACTTGGGAGAAAAAAGGAGTTCAGGAGCTTTAACATTGCTGTAGTCTCTCATATAGTCATCGGATAAAACATAACAACTAGCAATATATAAAAACCTTTATTATATCTTTTACTATTCTCTTCTCGTCACCATATCTAGACTTCAATTCCTCGACGAAGAACTTAAATAAATCTAATGGTGTGGAACCTATAAGAAACGAAAGATAATGTTTTATGTTTTCCTCCACAAAATTAATGATCGTATGAGATTTAATCAAGACCTAGGAAATAAAAGGAGTGCTACTGCAATATATATTTTTTACCATGAAAAACCTTTTTACTGTAAGATAAGAACTGCAATCGTGGTTGTTAGATACATATCACAATGGCTGATACATATCACAATATCTACATGTGATAGATTATATAGATTATATAGATTATATATACATTGGTAGATTATATAGAATGATATCTACACGTGATTGGTAGATTATATAGAATATCTACACATGATTGGTAGATTATATAGACCGGTATC